>CAXARO010001349.1:0-57647 GCA_963971305.1 Arcuatula senhousia
AATAAATTTGTCTAATTAAAATGGCATTTCAATATGACCAACTTCACATGGTGACTAACAACCAAAAACCTTATCAACAAAATACATTCAGTGGTTTCAAATGAATTGAGTCCACAAAAGTGGTGACAGACAGACAGACTAATGGATGGACAGTAACGGACCACTTCCAGATCCTCTCAACCAGGTTGCTGTGAGGGACAATTTTGGGGCTCCCACAGGGTACCCCCCTCAGGTCGCAAGGTCGCTTTAAAAATGGGCCTGAGGTCGTAAGGTTGCTTTTAAAAGGCATATTTTGGCGGAGGTCGCATGTCGTTTTTTGGCATAGGTCAATTTTATGAAGTGTAGGTCGGAAGTCGCCCTTAAAAGGCCCTCAGGTCGCAGGTCGTTTTTAACCCTGCGGGAGCCACAATTTTATAGAAACAGAAAAAAGCAGACCTCAGCCTTTGCTTTTTCCACTTGATCTTCTTTTTCAGCAGTAATGAAATCCTTCTCTGTCACCTTCTTGTTGATCCGAATCTGTAAAAAAAACCAATGATTTTCACAAATTGAAGGGTACATGATAAAGGGTTCTAGAATAGCTACAACATCAATGTGTCCATTTTGAGAAGCTATATATAAAGGAGAAGTCGAGTTGTAATTAGGGATATTGACATCAGTGTTATGTTTAATCAAGAGAGATAAAATTTCAGTGTGTCCCTTACATGCTGCCATGAACACAGGTGTCTCCTGTTGTGGATCAGATAAATATTTAACATCAGCGCCATACTTTAATAGGATTTCCACCACATGTGAAAAATAGAACATCATTCGGTCAAAAACTTGCAATGTACATAATGCCCCATTTTTGCAGCATGGAAAATCAACTTGCATGTAAATCTGATTTGGGACAACAAACAGACGAACTCTACTTTTTGAGCAGGGGCATTAAAAGATTTTTTATCACAATTTATATTTCTATCTCTATCTTGTACAAAAACTTAGTTCTAAAGGAAGTCAGGTTGTCAGAGAATATACTATTGTGGATTCATTTATTTTCATGGATAGCAGTTTTCGTGGTTTGGTGAAAAAGGATCATTTCATGGATTCTTAAATTCGTGGTGCTGAAGTCTGCAGCATGACGAGCAATTTTAAACTTCCTTTTTGTGGGGCATCAAATTTCACAGATCAAAGCCATCCAGGAAAACCATGAAAATTGATTCCCCACGAATAATAATAAAACAACAGTAATAAAATCTTACTTGTATGGGTTTAATCTGTTCACTGGCGTCCTAAAAATACAACAACAAAAAATTAAAATTTGCACAATTTTAACAAAACTCTTATTCTGCTTCATAAATACATGTGTATTGCTTCGAAAGAAGAGATTTCAAACAACAATATGTGGCCTTTAAGTTAATAAAATGGGTTGAGAGGTCAGTCTCTTTTTCACATTTCCCTCTCTTTTATCTCCCACTTCCCTCCTGTCAATGTCCTGACCCTTCAAGATCCAGGATTATTTAATGTCTCAAACAAGGTCTTTCTTGAGCTATTTCAGGGTCTTCTTTGGCATTTCAAGGATTGGCCAAAATCATATGTATTATATGTTTAAATCTAGTTTTGAAATGGCCCAAATCATATGTATTATGTGTTTAAATTTAGTTTATTTCAAATGCCTTCCTATCTCAACAAAATAAAACTTTCAAATACTGTTTAGCAGGTTATTTTCACGGTCTTTGTGTAATAAGGTATGTGAAATATTTTTGCAGGTTTATTTCGCGGTTTGTGAATGGGTTTGTTTATGATTTGCATTAGATTAATATTATTGCAGGATTTATTTCTGCGATGTTCGTCACCTCGTGAAAATCAAATCACTGCGAAAATAATCGGCTATTGATGTTTTTGACAGGAAATGGTCGATGTCAGAAGTGTTTATGTGATTGCAATTTAACTTGCTACTTGTTAACAAGTACATCATAAATAGGTTTTCAACATAACAATATAATGTTTCCAAAGAACACAACGTCAGAGTGTACTATTTCCACAGTAACTCATGAAATGGGTATCATGTGTTCTTGAAAAACCAAAATCGGTCTTTCATTGGTGATTGAACTTGGGGGGGTTGTTTTGGTTCACTTGCAAAAAGACTTAAATATTTCTATCACTCCTGAAAGATCAGCTTGATATCTTCCAAGGGCTTATGTAAGAACCTATATACCATGAAAAAGCGTTTACCTGAATTTCTCTCTGGAGTTGATCATTTTCACTGAGAAGCTTAACTTTATCTTCTTCAAGCTTGTATCTATGCTGTAGATCGCTGTCAATTTGAAGCTTTTCCTCCTTAAGGCTATTTATCATAGTCTTCAAACGTGCTAGCTCCTCTGAATGGTCATTGACCTTCTGACGTTTTCTGTCTAGGTTTTTGGTTATGGTGTCTCTGTTAAAATTTTATATACATGTATCATTCACATCAAGGGTTAGGGAAACCCTAACTCTTACCCTAAATATCATTAAATTTACTTCACATCTTATTTAAGCATTTCTTTAACTAAAATTTCTAACAAAAGCTGTATTCAGACATACAAGCCATTTTGATTTTCAGACTTTAGAATCAAAACCCATTTTTTATGTGATTCTTAGACAATTGTCCAAAAGTCAAAACTTTAAAAGCCATTTTATTTTTTGGAAGACTTTTCAAACATACATGTTACATGGGGCTGTGTCCCCTTTCACAATAAAAATAAAACCTGATAACTAGGTACAAGTACTGCAAATGTGTTGCAGATGGGAACAAAGCACATTTATACAAAATTTGAACCGAATATGATATGCAAGTTTAAGGGAGATCCATAAGCAAGATCTTTCTTTGACCAAAAGTCCATAAGTCCAATAACTCCTATTAAATTTGTCAAGTCAAAATGATTACAAGATATGAACAAGTGTGGCCACTAAAAGTATGTCTCGCCTGCCGGCACCATCACTAAAATCAAGTACCTAAGCTTTCATTTCTTGATATAAACACAAAAACTGTATGTATACCTAATAACAGATGCCTAGTAATTATACTATTCAAGCAATCCATTGTCCACACAAGAATTACAAAAGTTTTCTGTCTGAAAAAAAGACCTAAGTTCACAGAGTCACTGGAGCGTAAAAATGGGGTCATGGTCACATGGCATGGTGACAATTGCATTGTCCATAACTGCAACTGTCTGTTTACCCAATATCAGATGCCTTGCTATTATAACTTTCCAGCAATTCATCATCCACAAAAGTCTTACAAAAAAGTTTTTCAGTCTGAAAAAGACCTAAGTTCACAGAGTCACTAGAGCGTGAAAATGGGGTCAGGGTCACGCAGCATGGTAACAGTTGCGTAGACCATAACCTAAACTGTCTGTATACCTAATATCAGATGCCTAGCTAATATACTTTTCCAGCAATTCATCGTCCACAAAAGTCTTACAAAAAAGTTTAAGGCCTGAAAAAAGACCTAAGTTCACAAAGTCACTGGAGCGTGAAAATGGGTTCAGGGTTACACGACATGGTGACAGTTGCGTAGACCATAACCTCAACTGTCTGTATACCAAATATCAGATGCCTAGCTAATATACTTTTCCATCAATTCATCGTCCACAAAAGTCTTACAAAAAAGTTTACAGCCTGAAAAAAGACCTAAGTTCACAGAGTCACTTGAGCGTGAAAATGGGGTCAGGGTCACACAGCATGGTGACAGTTGCGTAGACCATAACCTGAACTGTCTGTATACCAAATATCAGATGCCTAGCTATTATACTTTTCAAGCAATTCATTGTCCACAAAAGTCTTACAAAAAAGTTTACGACGCCGCCGCCGGAAAGTAATACCTATGTCTCCCCTTCCGCGACTTTTCGTCGCAGGCGAGACAAAAACTACAAAGGGTGACAAACAATCGTACAAAATTTTAGTAAAAACTGATCTGCTGTCTTAAGTGATTTTTGTCCACAAAAGTGTGACGGGTGCACAGACGTACAAGTATGAAATCAATAATTGTCTTGAAGGCGGCTGTAACTATTTTAAAATATTGAAATATTTCTATACATGTTATTAAATCTTACACTTTCATCTGTAGATCTTCTTTTTCATCAATAACTTCTTGTAGAGTTCTGTCTGAACCTGACAAAAGAGAAAAACAAAACTAATTTTGAGTTTTAGAGCATGGCCTACCTCAACCAGTTGATGTAAACCTCAGAGTCATGATTTTTCTTTCTAGATCCCTGATCTCAGCAACATAACAATCAATCTGGACAATCTTAAAATGGTAGCAGGGTATTCTATATTATATACCATATCATACTTCCACCAGTCAATGTAAATAGCTGTGTCATGATTTTCTATTTACAGGGTTCCCACTATTTTTTGGACACAAAATTCAAGGGTTTTTCAAGGACTTTTCAAGGGTATTGAGATCATTTTCAAGGATTAATATAGTCTGCAAAAATTTTTAAAATCCAATATTTTTCGGCCTTTTTTTTTATCAAACAGTCAACAAATCTGCATATTACAAAATTCCAGGGTTGTTGAAGGATATTTGATAAAATTCAAGATTTCTTCCAGGTTTTTGAACATTGAAATGAAATTCAAGGATTTTTCCAGGTTTCCTTGAATTCAAGGATGGCGTGGGAACCCTGTATTTAGCTTTGGGACCTTTACCAGGTTACCATTTATCTTTATGGCATCTGGGTTGAAGATGTTTAAGGGGTAAGAATTAAAGAGGGAGATTTATATAACCATGTATATATCTTTCATTTTTTACCTCCACCAGTCAGGGTTAGTTTAAACATATTTATTCCACCTGGATTGGAAAACAACCTTAATGTTTCTTTAAATACCTCTCCAGATTGAGAGTGTGGCTTTTGTAGTGGACCCATTGAGCCTAGTCTTATTGAAGTTTACAAAGGGATCTTTAACATACATATGGTATTGCTCTCACCATACATGGGACAACCTTTTTTGTCCCTTCGGAAAATTGGTCCATGAAATTTTCACTCCTGACAAGGTTTGAACCTTGGTGTAAGTAGTCTGTGTGCTGTGTCATTATTTTACTATCTAGCTCACAGACCTCCCTCAGATAAGGATCGATCTGTACCACATCCAGCTGAACCTGTTTAAAGAAGGACTTGGGGAGAGGGATTTACACATACATTCTTATATGTTTCTTTTTTACCTCCACCAGATAGTGTTCACTGTTGTGTCGTGATTTTTCTGTCCATCTCTCTGACCTCCCCATTTTATCTCCACCAGATAGTGTTCACTGTCGTGTCGTGATTTGTCTGTCAAGCTCTCTGACCTCCCCATTTTACCTCCACCAGATAATGTTCACTGTTGTGTCGTGATTTTTCTGTCCATCTCTCTGACCTCCCCATTTTACCTCCACCAGATAGTGTTCATTGTTGTGTCGTGATTTTTCTGTCCATCTCTCTGACCTCCCCATTTTACCTCCACCAGATAATGTTCACTGTCGTGTCATGATTTGTCTGTCCATCTCTCTGACCTCCCCATTTTACCTCCACCAGATAGTGTTCACTGTCGTGTCGTGATTTTTCTGTCCATCTCTCTGACCTCCCCATTTTACCTCCACCAGATAGTGTTCACTGTCGTGTCGTGATTGTTCTGTCCAGCTCTCTGACCTCCCCATTTTACCTCCACCAGATAGTGTTCACTGTTGTGTCGTGATTTTTCTGTCCATCTCTCTGACCTCCCCATTTTACCTCCACCAGATAGTGTTCAATGTTGTGTCGTGATTTTTCTGTCCATCTCTCTGACCTCCCCATTTTACCTCCACCAGATAGTGTTCAATGTTGTGTCGTGATTTTTCTGTCCATCTCTCTGACCTCCCCATTTTACCTCCACCAGATAATGTTCACTGTCGTGTCGTGATTTGTCTGTCCATCTCTCTGACCTCCCCATTTTACCTCCACCAGATAGTGTTCACTGTCGTGTCGTGATTTTTCTGTCCATCTCTCTGACCTCCCCATTTTACCTCCACCAGATAGTGTTCACTGTCGTGTCGTGATTGTTCTGTCCAGCTCTCTGACCTCCCCATTTTACCTCCACCAGATAGTGTTCACTGTTGTGTCGTGATTTTTCTGTCCATCTCTCTGACCTCCCCATTTTACCTCCACCAGATAGTGTTCACTGTTGTGTCGTGATTTTTCTGTCCATCTCTCTGACCTCCCCATTTTATCTCCACCAGATAGTGTTCACTGTCGTGTCGTGATTTTTCTGTCCATCTCTCTGACCTCCCCATTTTATCTCCACCAGATAATGTTCACTGTCGTGTCGTGATTTTTCTGTCCAGCCCTCTGACCTCCCCATTTTACCTCCACCAGATAGTGTTCACTGTCGTGTCGTGATTTTTCTGTCCAGCTCTCGGACCTCCCCATTTTACCTCCACCAGATAGTGTTCACTGTTGTGTCGTGATTTTTCTGTCCAGCTCTCTGACCTCCCCATTTTACCTCCACCAGATAGTGTTCACTGTCGTGTCGTGATTTGTCTGTCCAGCTCTCTGACCTCCCCATTTTATCTCCACCAGATAGTGTTCACTGTTGTGTCGTGATTTTTCTGTCCATCTCTCTGACCTCCCCATTTTACCTCCACCAGATAGTGTTCACTGTTGTGTCGTGATTTTTCTGTCCATCTCTCTGACCTCCCCATTTTACCTCCACCAGATAGTGTTCACTGTTGTGTCGTGATTTTTCTGTCCATCTCTCTGACCTCCCCGTTTTATCTCCACCAGATAATGTTCACTGTTGTGTTGTGATTTTTCTGTCCAGCTCTCTGACCTCCCCATTTTACCTCCACCAGATAGTGTTCACTGTTGTGTCGTGATTTTTCTGTCCATCTCTCTGACCTCCCCATTTTACCTCCACCAGATAGTGTTCACTGTCGTGTCGTGATTTTTCTGTCCATCTCTCTGAACTCCCCATTTTACCTCCACCAGATAATGTTCACTGTTGTGTTGTGATTTTTCTGTCCAGCTCTCTGACCTCCCCATTTTACCTCCACCAGATAGTGTTCACTGTCGTGTCGTGATTTTTCTGTCCATCTCTCTGAACTCCCCATTTTACCTCCACCAGATAATGTTCACTGTTGTGTTGTGATTTTTCTGTCCAGCTCTCTGACTTCCCCATTTTACCTCCACCAGATAGTGTTCACTGTTGTGTCGTGATTTTTCTGTCCATCTCTCTGACCTCCCCATTTTACCTCCACCAGATAATGTTCACTGTTGTGTCGTGATTTTTCTGTCCAGCTCTCTGACCTCCCCATTTTACCTCCACCAGATAGTGTTCACTGTTGTGTTGTGATTTTTCTGTCCAGCTCTCTGACCTCCCCATTTTACCTCCACCAGATAGTATTACTGTTGTGTCGTGATTTTTCTGTCCAGCTTTCTGACCTCCCCATTTTACCTCCACCAGATAGTGTTCACTGTTGTGTCGTGATTTGTCTGTCCATCTCTCTGACCTCCCCATTTTACCTCCACCAGATAGTGTTCACTGTCGTGTCGTGATTTTTCTGTCCATCTCTCTGACCTCCCCATTTTACCTCCACCAGATAGTGTTCACTGTCGTGTCGTGATTTTTCTGTCCAACTCTCTGACCTCCCCATTTTACCTCCACCAGATAGTGTTCACTGTTGTGTCGTGATTTTTCTGTCCAGCTCTCTGACCTCCCCATTTTACCTCCACCAGATAATGTTCACTGTTGTGTTGTGATTTTTCTGTCCATCTCTCTGACCTCCCCATTTTACTTCCACCAGATAGTGTTCACTGTCGTGTCGTGATTTGTCTGTCCAGCTCTCTGACCTCCCCATTTTACCTCCACCAGATAGTGTTCACTGTCGTGTCGTGATTTGTCTGTCCAGCTCTCTGACCTCCCCATTTTATCTCCACCAGATAGTGTTCACTGTCGTGTCGTGATTTGTCTGTCCAGCTCTCTGACCTCCCCATTTTACCTCCACCAGATAGTGTTCACTGTTGTGTTGTGATTTTTCTGTCCATCTCTCTGACCTCCCCATTTTACCTCCACCAGATAGTGTTCACTGTCATGTCGTGATTTTTCTGTCCAGCTCTCTGACCTCCCCATTTTACCTCCACCAGATAATGTTCACTGTCGTGTCGTGATTTTTCTGTCCATCTCTCTGAACTCCCCATTTTACCTCCACCAGATAGTGTTCACTGTCGTGTCGTGATTTGTCTGTCCAGCTCTCTGACCTCCCCATTTTACCTCCACCAGATAGTGTTCACTGTCGTGTCGTGATTTGTCTGTCCATCTCTCTGACCTCCCCATTTTACCTCCACCAGATAGTGTTCACTGTTGTGTCGTGATTTTTCTGTCCAGCTCTCTGACCTCCCCATTTTACCTCCACCAGATAATGTTCACTGTCGTGTCGTGATTTTTCTGTCCATCTCTCTGACCTCCCCATTTTACCTCCACCAGATAATGTTCACTGTCGTGTCGTGATTTGTCTGTCCATCTCTCTGACCTCCCCATTTTACCTCCACCAGATAATGTTCACTGTTGTGTCGTGATTTTTCTGTCCAACTCTCTGACCTCCCCATTTTACCTCCACCAGATAATGTTCACTGTCATGTCGTGATTTTTCTGTCCATCTCTCTGACCTCCCCATTTTACTTCCACCAGATAGTGTTCATTGTTGTGTCGTGATTTGTCTGTCCAGCTCTCTGACCTCCCCATTTTACCTCCACCAGATAGTGTTCACTGTTGTGTTGTGATTTTTCTGTCCATCTCTCTGACCTCCCCATTTTACCTCCACCAGATAGTGTTCACTGTCGTGTCGTGATTTTTCTGTCCATCTCTCTGACCTCCCCATTTTACCTCCACCAGATAATGTTCACTGTTGTGTCGTGATTTTTCTGTCCATCTCTCTGACCTCCCCATTTTACCTCCACCAGATAGTGTTCACTGTCGTGTCGTGATTTTTCTGTCCATCTCTCTGACCTCCCCATTTTACCTCCACCAGATAGTGTTCACTGTCGTGTCGTGATTTTTCTGTCCAGCCCTCTGACCTCCCCATTTTACCTCCACCAGATAATGTTCACTGTTGTGTCGTGATTTTTCTGTCCATCTCTCTGACCTCCCCATTTTACCTCCACCAGATAGTGTTCACTGTCATGTCGTGATTTTTCTGTCCATCTCTCTGACCTCCCCATTTTACCTCCACCAGATAGTGTTCACTGTTGTGTCGTGATTTTTCTGTCCATCTCTCTGACCTCCCCATTTTATCTCCACCAGATAGTGTTCACTGTCGTGTCGTGATTTTTCTGTCCATCTCTCTGACCTCCCCATTTTACTTCCACCAGATAGTGTTCACTGTTGTGTCGTGATTTTTCTGTCCATCTCTCTGACCTCCCCATTTTACCTCCACCAGATAGTGTTCACTGTCGTGTCGTGATTTTTCTGTCCATCTCTCTGACCTCCCCATTTTACCTCCACCAGATAATGTTCACTGTCGTGTCGTGATTTTTCTGTCCAGCTCTCTGACCTCCCCATTTTACCTCCACCAGATAGTGTTCACTGTTGTGTCGTGATTTTTCTGTCCAGCTCTCTGACCTCCCCATTTTACCTCCACCAGATAATGTTCACTGTCGTGTCGTGATTTTTCTGTCCAGCTCTCTGAACTCCCCATTTTACCTCCACCAGATAGTGTTCACTGTTGTGTCGTGATTTTTCTGTCCATCTCTCTGAACTCCCCATTTTACCTCCACCAGATAATGTTCACTGTTGTGTTGTGATTTTTCTGTCCAGCTCTCTGACTTCCCCATTTTACCTCCACCAGATAATGTTCACTGTTGTGTCGTGATTTTTCTGTCCAGCTCTCTGACCTCCCCATTTTACCTCCACCAGATAATGTTCACTGTCGTGTCGTGATTTTTCTGTCCATCCCTCTGACCTCCCCATTTTACCTCCACCAGATAGTGTTCACTGTCGTGTCGTGATTTTTCTGTCCATCTCTCTGACCTCCCCATTTTACCTCCACCAGATAATGTTCACTGTTGTGTCGTGATTTTTCTGTCCATCTCTCTGACCTCCCCATTTTACCTCCACCAGATAGTGTTCACTGTTGTGTCGTGATTTTTCTGTCCATCTCTCTGACCTCCCCATTTTACCTCCACCAGATAGTGTTCACTGTCGTGTCGTGATTTTTCTGTCCATCTCTCTGACCTCCCCATTTTACCTCCACCAGATAATGTTCACTGTTGTGTCGTGATTTTTCTGTCCATCTCTCTGAACTCCCCATTTTACCTCCACCAGATAATGTTCACTGTTGTGTTGTGATTTTTCTGTCCAGCTCTCTGACCTCCCCATTTTACCTCCACCAGATAATGTTCACTGTTGTGTCGTGATTTTTCTGTCCATCTCTCTGACCTCCCCATTTTACCTCCACCAGATAGTGTTCACTGTTGTGTCGTGATTTTTCTGTCCATCTCTCTGACCTCCCCATTTTATCTCCACCAGATAGTGTTCACTGTCGTGTCGTGATTTGTCTGTCCATCTCTCTGACCTCCCCATTTTACCTCCACCAGATAGTGTTCACTGTCGTGTCGTGATTTTTCTGTCCATCTCTCTGACCTCCCCATTTTATCTCCACCAGATAGTGTTCACTGTCGTGTCGTGATTTTTCTGTCCAGCTCTCTGACCTCCCCATTTTACCTCCACCAGATAGTGTTCACTGTCGTGTCGTGATTTTTCTGTCCAGCTCTCTGACCTCCCCATTTTACCTCCACCAGATAGTGTTCACTGTCGTGTCGTGATTTTTCTGTCCATCTCTCTGACCTCCCCATTTTATCTCCACCAGATAGTGTTCACTGTCGTGTCGTGATTTTTCTGTCCAGCTCTCTGACCTCCCCATTTTACCTCCACCAGATAGTGTTCACTGTTGTGTCGTGATTTTTCTGTCCATCTCTCTGACCTCCCCATTTTACCTCCACCAGATAGTGTTCACTGTCGTGTCGTGATTTTTCTGTCCAGCTCTCTGACCTCCCCATTTTACCTCCACCAGATAGTGTTCACTGTTGTGTCGTGATTTTTCTGTCCAGCTCTCTGACCTCCCCATTTTACCTCCACCAGATAGTGTTCACTGTTGTGTCGTGATTTTTCTGTCCATCTCTCTGACCTCCCCATTTTACCTCCACCAGATAGTGTTCACTGTCGTGTCGTGATTTTTCTGTCCATCTCTCTGACCTCCCCATTTTACCTCCACCAGATAGTGTTCACTGTTGTGTTGTGATTTTTCTGTCCAGCTCTCTGACCTCCCCATTTTACCTCCACCAGATAGTGTTCACTGTTGTGTCGTGATTTTTCTGTCCAGCTCTCTGACCTCCCCATTTTACCTCCACCAGATAATGTTCACTGTCGTGTCGTGATTTTTCTGTCCATCTCTCTGACCTCCCCATTTTACCTCCACCAGATAGTGTTCACTGTCGTGTCGTGATTTGTCTGTCCATCTCTCTGACCTCCCCATTTTACCTCCACCAGATAGTGTTCACTGTTGTGTCGTGATTTTTCTGTCCAGCTCTCTGACCTCCCCATTTTACCTCCACTAAGGATAATAAAGATAGAAGATTTCTTGGCAATTGGAGGCCTATAAGTCTTTTAAATACTGATCTGAAAATTGCTTCAGCAGTATTGGCGTATCGAATAAAGACAGTACTTCCTTATATTATATCTGATTCTCAGAAGGGTTTCATGAAAGATAGATTTATAGGAGAAAATACACGGCTTCTCTATGACCTCATGCACTACCTTGAGGAAAAAAACAAACCAGGGTTACTTCTGTTAGTAGATTTTGAGAAAGCGTTTGACTCTATTGAGTGGAGCTTTATTATTAAAGCACTTAAAAGTTTTAATTTTGGTAGTTCTTTTTGTAAGTGGTTTGACATTCTTTATTCAGGAGCTAAAAGTTGTGTTATTAATAACGGCCACTTATTACATAGATGCATATGAAATACCGATTTTTCCCAGTGAAATAAAATCTGGTAAATTCACATTGTGAAATAACAAAAATATTTTCACTCTTGCGTCCTTTCCGGTCAAACTCAATTATGACGTCGTGAATTGTATTGCGTTGTCGGCATGACTCCTGCGGTCTAAATTCATACGCCATTCAAATATATTTATTAAAATCGATTAAATAGCGGCATTTTATCTATGTAATAAATACGATAATCAATTAGGTCTCATGAATAACCAAAATATGATCACTCGTGCGGGAACGCACTGAGATTTAACTCGTGCGCGGAACAAGTTCCGCGCACTCGTATAAACCTGTGTGCGTTCACCGACTCGTGATCATATTTTGGTTATTCACTCGACCCAATTAATTATCCTATAATTATCCAATTTTTTCAAACTTGAGAGAGGCTGTAGACAAGGGGATCCTTTGTCTCCCTATCTTTTTATTATTGGAGTTGAACTTTTAGCAAATAAGTTGAAGTCAAACCAGTACATAAAGGGTATTGATATTGATGGTAATGAGACTTTATTAAGTCAATATGCAGATGACACTTTTTTGATGCTAGATGGCACAGAAGTCTCTTTAGAAGAGACCATGAAATGTTTTGATTTATTTTTCAAAGTTTCTGGATTAAAAGTAAACAAATCCAAGACTGCAGCAGTCTGGATTGGAAGCAAGAAGTTCTCTAATGAGATCTTGTGTCAAAATCTTAACTTAAAATGGTCACACTCAAATTTTAGAGTTCTTGGTCTGGACTTTTCACTAGACTTGAGTAGCATGGTGAATTTGAACTTTTCAAAAAAGATTAAAGATGTATCCAATATATTAAAAAGTTGGGAACATCGCAAATTAACTCTGTTGGGTAAAGTTACAGTAATTAAGACTCTGGTCATCCCAAAACTTGTGCATCTTTTTACAGCATTGCCAAGTGTACCTGAAAACAAGTTAAATGAACTTAATACCATGTTTTTCAGATTTATTTGG
This sequence comes from Arcuatula senhousia, assembly GCA_963971305.1. NCBI lineage: Eukaryota > Metazoa > Mollusca > Bivalvia > Mytilida > Mytilidae > Arcuatula > Arcuatula senhousia. Next base: position 12,974 of record CAXARO010001349.1, read on the forward strand.
AGTGGGAAGGTTGACAAAATTCGTCGAAATACTATTATTGGGAGCTTTGACATGGGTGGATTAAATATGATACACTTGCAATCTTTTATTGCATATTTGAAATGTAGTTGGATTAAGAGATTTTATGATAATTGTGAGGGACCTTGGCAAAAACTTTTTTGTTCTTCTCTTGAATGTTTTGGTGGTGACCGGGTTTTAAAACTGCAACCAGATAAAATGAAAGAAATAGGTAATAAACTAACTAATTTGTTTTGGAAAGATGTTTTATTAAGTTTAGCAAATGCAAAACAGGACACAAGGCATTGTATTAAAGAAGTTTTGTCCTTAGATATTCTTAATTTTGTACCATTAGATGAATTTTCATATTATCATAAATGGAAATATTTTGGAATTTCACATTTGTCTGATATTATAGACCATGAGCGAAAAGATTTTTTTATTTTTCAAAGGATAAAAGATCAAGTTCATTCTGCTAACTTTTTGAAATACTTCAGCTTACTATCTAGAATTCCTATTTCTATGAAAAGGTTGATAAAAGCTGAAGCAGGTCATGTAAACGTTAACAATATTAGAATTGAAGATCCTCTGATCTGTAATATTTTAAAGGTTAAAAAACCTAAATTTATCTATAGTTTGCTAAGAGATAAAGTTTTTTATGCACCTATTGATAAGTTTTTGAAGTGGGAAGAACAACTTAATTGTGAAGTGAATGATTGGACAAAATACTTTGCCTTGTTAAAAAAATGTTGTACATATACATATTTGAAAACATTTCAATACAAGATTTTACATCATATTCTTCCTACCAACAAATTTTTGTACATGATTCATTTAAAAGATACAAAAATGTGTAGTTTTTGTAAAACAGAAGATGAAACAATACAACATATATTTTATGATTGTTTTATTATTAAATGTTTTTGGGATATTGTGTGTCAGCATTTGAAGATTGTTTATAAAGACTTTAGACTTGATAAGAAAAATGTCATACTTGGATACATCTCCGAAAGTTATTTTTTAAATTTTTTGATAATTATTGTAAAGAACTATATTTACCAATGTAAATTGAAAGAAAAGATTCCTAATATGATTGAGCTTAAGTCAAAGTTAAGATATATTTATCATGTTGAAGAGTATATTTCTCTGAAGAATAATCAGATAGAAAAATTCCAGAATATGTGGGCCCCTATTAATACTATGTTTCCATAATATATTGTTCTTGCTTTAAATTTACCTACTACATGTAATATTTGCTGTTTAAACATATGTCTTTAAATATGAGCATTCCTTGTGTGAAAGGGAGAATGAGAGATTGTTAAATATGTTAAATATCTATTTATTATATACATTTTTTTGTAAATAAGTTAATAAAAGTCAGCCTGTATATACCCCAATACATCCTGGTCAGGTGATGATGGATGGGGTTATTGTAAAATCCTGACTCGAAAAAGAAATAAAAGATAAAAAAAAAAAAAAAAAAAAAAAAAAAAATTTTACCTCCACTAGATAGTGTTCACTGTCGTGTCGTGATTTTTCTGTCCAGCTCTCGGACCTCCCCATTTTTACTCCACTAGATAGTGTTCAATGTTGTGTCGTGATTTTTCTGTCCAGCTCTCGGACCTCCCCATTTTTACTCCACTAGATAGTGTTCAATGTTGTGTCATGATTTTTCTGTCCAGCTCTCGGACCTCCCCATTTTACCTCCACCAGATAATGTTCACTGTTGTGTCGTGATTTGTCTGTCCATCTCTCTGACCTCCCCATTTTACTTCCACCAGATAGTGTTCACTGTTGTGTCGTGATTTTTCTGTCCAGCCCTCTGACCTCCCCATTTTACCTCCACCAGATAATGTTCACTGTTGTGTCGTGATTTTTCTGTCCATCTCTCTGACCTCCCCATTTTATCTCCACCAGATAGTGTTCACTGTCGTGTCGTGATTTTTCTGTCCATCTCTCTGACCTCCCCATTTTATCTCCACCAGATAGTGTTCACTGTTGTGTCGTGATTTGTCTGTCCAGCTCTCTGACCTCCCCATTTTACCTCCACCAGATAATGTTCACTGTTGTGTCGTGATTTTTCTGTCCATCTCTCTGACCTCCCCATTTTACCTCCACCAGATAGTGTTCACTGTTGTGTCGTGATTTTTCTGTCCATCTCTCTGACCTCCCCATTTTACCTCCACCAGATAGTGTTCACTGTTGTGTCGTGATTTTTCTGTCCATCTCTCTGACCTCCCCATTTTATCTCCACCAGATAGTGTTCACTGTTGTGTCGTGATTTTTCTGTCCATCTCTCTGACCTCCCCATTTTACCTCCACCAGATAGTGTTCACTGTTGTGTCGTGATTTTTCTGTCCATCTCTCTGACCTCCCCATTTTATCTCCACCAGATAGTGTTCACTGTCGTGTCGTGATTTTTCTGTCCATCTCTCTGACCTCCCCATTTTACCTCCACCAGATAGTGTTCACTGTCGTGTCGTGATTTTTCTGTCCAGCTCTCTGACCTCCCCATTTTACCTCCACCAGATAGTGTTCACTGTCGTGTCGTGATTTTTCTGTCCATCTCTCTGACCTCCCCGTTTTACCTCCACCAGATAGTATTCACTGTCGTGTCGTGATTTTTCTGTTCAGCTCTCTGACCTCCCCATTTTACCTCCACCAGATAGTATTCACTGTCATGTCGTGATTTTTCTGTCCAGCTCTCTGACCTCCCCATTTTACCTCCACCAGATAGTGTTCACTGTCGTGTCGTAATTTTTCTGTCCAGCGCTCGGACCTCCCCATTTTACCTCCACCAGATAGTGTTCACTGTTGTGTCGTGATTTTTCTGTCCAGCTCTCGGACCTCCCCATTTTACCTCCACTAGATAGTGTTCAATGTTGTGTCGTGATTTTTCTGTCCAGCTCTCGGACCTCCCCATTTTTACTCCACTAGATAGTGTTCAATGTTGTGTCGTGATTTTTCTGTCCAGCTCTCGGACCTCCCCATTTTTACTCCACTAGATAGTGTTCAATGTTGTGTCATGATTTTTCTGTCCAGCTCTCGGACCTCCCCATTTTACCTCTACCAGATAGGATTCACTGTCGTGTCGTGATTGTTCTGTCCAGCTCTCGGACCTCCCCATTTTACCTCCACCAGATAGTGTTCACTGTTGTGTCATGATTTTTCTGTCCAGCTCTCTGACCTCCCCATTTTACCTCCACCAGATAGTGTTCACTGTTGTGTCGTGATTTTTCTGTCCAGCCCTCTGACCTCCCCATTTTACCTCTACCAGATAGGATTCACTGTTGTGTCGTGATTTTTCTGTCCAGCTCTCGGACCTCCCCATTTTACCTCCACCAGATAGTGTTCACTGTTGTGTCGTGATTGTTCTGTCCAGCTCTCTGACCTCCCCATTTTACCTCCACCAGATAGTGTTCACTGTTGTGTCGTGATTTTTCTGTCCAGCCCTCTGACCTCCCCATTTTACCTCCACCAGATAGTGTTCACTGTTGTGTCGTGATTTTTCTGTCCAGCTCTCTGACCTCCCCATTTTACCTCCACCAGATAGTGTTCACTGTCGTGTCGTGATTTTTCTGTCCAGCCCTCTGACCTCCCCATTTTACCTCCACCAGATAATGTTCACTGTCGTGTCGTGATTTTTCTGTCCAGCCCTCTGACCCCCCCTATTTTACCTCCACCAGATAGTGTTCACTGTTGTGTCGTGATTTTTCTGTCCAGCTTTCTGACCTCCCCATTTTACCTCCACCAGATAGTGTTCACTGTCGTGTCGTGATTTTTCTGTCCAGCCCTCTGACCCCCCCTATTTTACCTCCACCAGATAGTGTTCACTGTTGTGTCGTGATTTTTCTGTCCAGCTTTCTGACCTCCCCATTTTACCTCCACCAGATAGTGTTCACTGTTGTGTCGTGATTTTTCTGTCCAGCTTTCTGACCTCCCCATTTTACCTCCACCAGATAGTGTTCACTGTTGTGTCGTGATTTTTCTGTCCAGCTCTCTGACCTCCCCATTTTACCTCCACCAGATAGTGTTCACTGTCGTGTTGTGATTTTTCCGTCCAGCTCTCTGACCTCCCCATTTTACCTCCACTAGATAGTGTTCACTGTTGTGTCGTGATTTTTCTGTCCAGCTCTCTGACCTCCCCATTTTACCTCCACCAGATAGTGTTCACTGTTGTGGCGTGATTTTTCTGTCCAGCTCTCTGACCTCCCCATTTTACCTCCACCAGATAGTGTTCACTGTTGTGTCATGATTTTTCTGTCCAGCTCTCTGACCTCCCCAGGACAAAGATAAACCAGAAGGATGTCAAGCTGGACCTCTTAAAGTGCAAGAGGAGTGTGGGATGGGGGTTACCAAATAAATAATACCATATCCTACCTCCACCAGTCAATGTAGACTGCTGTGTGGTGATCTTCCTGTCCAGCTCTCGGACCTCCCCTAAGTAACGATCGATCTGTACCACGTCAGGCTGGACCTCTTAAAGTGCAAGAGGAGTGTGGGATGGGGGTTACCAAATAAATAATACCATATCCTACCTCCACCAGTCAATGTAGACTGCTGTGTGGTGATCTTCCTGTCCAGCTCTCGGACCTCCCCTAAGTAACGATCGATCTGTACCACGTCAGGCTGGACCTGTTTAGCCATGTCTTCATCTCCCTCTTTGGTCTGTAGGTCCTCTTCTTTCTGAATATGCAAAATGTGATATTTAAAACAACAAATCATTGTTATTAACCTGCTTCAACTTTTGACAACGCAGAGGCTCCAGGGAGTCTAAATTGCTCAAATGACTTCAATTATAAAATGAAAATGGGTCAAAGACAGAAATGGCCGGATTTCGTTTAACAAGCAGTAGGTGAGCGACAGACCTGAAATCACATCCCACGTTATGGGAGCCCATGTTGATGCTGCATACCAAATATCAAGAGGCTGTTATTAGTAGTTGCTAAGAAAACTGTTACGAAAATTTTCTACTATTGGACATTATTGTCAAAAATTAACTAAGTCGGTAAACAGGAAGTAGGTGAGCGACAGACCTTAAATCACTTCCCACGTTATGGGACCTCACCCTGATGCTGTATACCAAATGTCAAGTGGCTGTGATTTGTAGTTGCTGAGATAACTGTTACGAAATTACTTTCCCCGCCCGCACGCCGCCCGACATTCACCATTTTATAACCCGGATTTTTCACTCCGTGAAATCCAGCCAAAAATGAGCATTTGCATGTTTCGGAGCTTATAAGAGGAACAATCCTGTAAGGAATCATGATACAACCTCCTCAACCTTCATAGAGTACATATAACTTATAATTCAGGTACACAGGGAAATTTTGTTCACCTGGTATGAGATTTTAATTCACATGAAACATTCATGCGTAGTTATGTTAACAAGCACTTTAACGCAAATTTTACGTGAAATGCATTTTAAATATAAATTTAACGTTAATATCATGTGAAACTCTCACTAATTTCATATTAACTTTTTGACAAAAATTTCACATGAAAATTCTTAAAAATGAAAAAAAAATCCAAAATGTTATAGAATTGCATGAAAGTTATAGAACTTTTAAAAGTGTTAAAATATTTTTACGTGAATTTAATGTCAAATTGATCGTTTAACGTGAATTTCACATGATTTTTACACATGAATTTCAGGTAAATTTCATGTGAATTTCACATGAACAAAATTTCCTTGTGTAGGCAAAAGCTCTCTTTATCTTTTACATTTTTTAAATATTACAGGGTTGCCACTATTTTGTTGTTGCAAAATTCAAGGGTTTTTCCAGGACTTTTCAAGGGTATCTAAGTCATTTTCAAGGATGAAAATAGTCGAAAAAATTTCAGTCTCCCGATGAAATTTCGGTGAAACAGTTCAATCATGAACTTTTGATTGTGGAACTATCAAATTCCAGGGTTTTTCAAGGATATTTTCATTTTTTTTCTAAATTCAAGGTCTTTTCCAGGACCTTGAACTGACAAATGAAATTCAAGGGTTTTTCCAGGCTTCAAGGATGCGTGGCAACCCTGAACCAAAAACTGTAGTTTGCACTCCTGTTCTATGTTTGGCAACAGAGGTCATTATTTTTTTGGTCTAAAGATTTAATATTGTTGATTTACACATACATTTTCTTGATTTTGTTTCTCAGCAGGGAACCAAAAAAAAAAATTAATATCATATAGATTAAAATATTTTTGTTGTTCATTTTTGATTATTTATAATTCAATAAAGAAGAAATGTGTCCGTGGGACACAGATGGCCCTGCTTGGGCCCAAACAGGAAGTAGAGATCAGAAAGTCACTCATGTACAGTTTGTCATACTGAAACATCCTACCAAGTTACAAATCATTCCCATGTACAGTTTCTGAGAAAAACTTGACGGAAATTTTCAAGTCAATTTTCATAATACATTTTTAATTTGGCGCAACCCAAAACAGAAAGCAGAGGTGCTTCAGGTCCGAAAGTAACCATGGACACACAGTTTGTCATATTGAACCACCCTACCAAGTTTCAAATCATTCCAAAGTATGGTTTTCAAGAAAAGCTTGACAGAAATTTTCAAGTGGAGTTTCATAGATTTTTATATTGGCCCAATTACAAACAGGAAGAGGAGGTCCCACAGGTCTGAAAGTCGCTAAGGATGTACAGCCTGTCATACTTAACCATCCTACCAAGTTTAAAATCATTTCCATGTATGTTTTCTTAGTAAAACTTTAATGTCCATGGACATGTTGTCGAGGGGGCATAAAAATTTTGTAGCTAAAATACTTCGTTTGTATTTCATCATCTAGAATAGATTAATTGATTGATTTTTTTGTTACCCCCTCTATTTGTAGTTTGCAGTATGATTGATTGATTGATTAATTGTTTACCTCCTCTATTGTGGTTCTAAGTGTACCAATATCTTCATTGAGAATCCTCAACTTGTTTTTTAGTTCAGGAATTTCCTTTGTTGATAATACAGATATCTGAAAAGGAAATACATGCAAGATAATATTCCCAGAATTAAACTCAATATAGATAGTAAATGTAATGGTATATGTGTCTTGCAATAAGCCCCAGATAAAAATGTCATGATTCATTTAGCATTTATAGCCTGTTTCCAAAGCACAAAGACAACTTTAAAATCTGCGATGGAAAACAGCAAACAGCCTTCAAAATGACCAGTAGATGATGCTAACTGCTTTAATTCCAATGGCCCTAGATTTAAATGTAAAACCCACAAATGACATGTAAAACCAAACACAGAATTCTCAAAGATGACCAACTTACTTTAACATAGAACAATTGCATTATAAACAAGAAATCTGTGAGCTACTGCACACTCAGTATATCCCGCTACCCCCAAAATGAACTATGTCGGTAAACAGGAAGTAGCTACTATACAGACCTAATTTCGATACTCCCAATAAAGGACCTCATACTGAATTCATATACCAAATTTCAAGTCACTGTGATATGTAGTTGCTGAGAAAAATGTTACGAAAATTTTCAACAAATGACTAGTAGTGTTTAGAATTGACTAAGTCAGTAAACAGGAAGTAGATATCCGACAGACCTTATTTCAGTACTTGCAATACAGAACCTCATACTTAGCACCTACACCAAATTTCAAGGCACTGTGATATGTAGTTGCTGAGAAAAATGTTATAAAAATTTTCAACAATTGACTAGTAGGTAATCAGGAAGTAGATATCCGACAGACCTAATTTTGGTACTCGCAATAAAAAACCTCATATACCAAATTTCAAGTCACTGTGATATGTAGTTGCTGAGAAAACTGTTAAGAAAGTTATGTTGCGGACGGAAGGACAGACGGGAGGATGAACGGACAGACGGACGGAAGGACAGACAGAAGGATGAACGGACAGAGGTAAACCAGTATACCCCCTTCTTCTTCGAAGCGGGGTATAATAAGATTACTGAAAAGTTCAAATTCTTACATTCTCTTTCAGTGGTTTGAGCTGCATCATTGAGTCATATTTCTTTCGGAACTCATCTAGATCTTTCTCTGATTTCTTCAGTTTGGCAGGCACCATTCTCAATTTGTCTTTTAACTGAAATTAAACAAATTGATAAATAAATGGTAAATAAACTACAGATGGCAACAGCCTACAAGTATTTATTAGATTGAATTTGGAAGTTTTTTTGTGACTTGGTAAAAATTTAAAATACTGTAAAATGGGAAATTTTCACGGATGTTTTATTTTGGTGAAAACACTTGCTAGCACATACGTTAAACAGTGCAAATAGATAATAATATTTTGTAATTGGTCCGACTCTTTTTGGTTAGAACATTTAAAAAAAAAAAATGTGTTTACAAGAAATAATTGATGCACAGACAAACAGAGCAACAAAGCAATTTTGCCAAGAATTGTCTTTGAACCTTATGCACACGGACCAATTACATCTTCATTTACGAACCTCAATGATGAGTTCTTTAACCTCCTGGTCAGTTTCAAACTCACGATGACACAATGGACAGCATGGCTCGTCCTTCTCTAAATCTGAGGCGTACTTCTTAAAGAAGTGTTCTGCTCCTAATAAAGATCCTCGTGTACTAGAAAATAACATTTAAATTCAGGTAAATATGGTATGATCTAAATCAGATGGATTCTTCTTTAAGAAATGTTCTGCTCCTAATAAAAATTTTGAGCACTGGAAAAATATCATTGCAATAAATAAATAATTTTTTTCGGAAAAATGAAACGAAAATTTTTATTAGGCTGTAGGATGACGATGCAAGACAAGATAGTGTCAAAGAAACCCCTATTTGTCACTTTGCAACACATTGCAGGCGACAAAAAAGTAAAACAGGGGAAATTAACAAATTATTTGATATAAATATTTGCTTATTTGATATCACTTACTCTTGAGCTTGTGACATTTTCTCTTGAAATGACTTTAAACCATCATCAAAGTCCTGACTGCCACAAACACTGAAAATCTTCTCCTCTAAATCTTTAAAATAACAAAAAATTATAGATTAATTAATGAATGCATCTGAATATATCGAATATTCAACAAGTTAATTAACAACCCCAAAAGTCACAAAAGCGTATAGTGTACAACTGAATTGTAATGGGTGAAAGATCACAATTTAGATATTTTCCATACCTGAAATCTTTAAATACCTTATACTTTTTATTACAAAGATGTCACTAAAATCATGGCTTCATTTACAGGTGAATTGCAAATTTTTTTAGTAGGAATGTTGATGCAATTGCTTTCAAGGTCATAATGACAACATAGGTAGCAGTCCATTTCTAGATATTTATCTGAGTGTAATGAAAGGTTTCTGTTAGAAATCTTGATAAGATTCACCAATAATTTTACTACACCATACCTGTGTATTGTTTTAATATAATTTCTTTACAATCATTCAAAACTGTTTTATAATTTTTCACTATACAGCACAAAATGTAACAAAATTCAAGGACAGCAATGGCAGGATTGTACTGAAAACAACTTAGTCAACAAACAGGAAGTAGATGAGCAACAACACACGTGAAAGCTTAGGACTTTTCCAGGAACCCACCTCCCAATTTAGAGTACCACCACAAGATTTTTAATAATCTTTTAAACATCTTTTAAGCCAAGGCCCTGGAAAGGGTCATATTTGCCGGTCATGTCCGAAATTTTGTCCAAAATGACCGAACAAAAATTCCCCAATTCGGACATTTCAATTTTTTTTGCACAATGTTTTTTGTCAGTCGGTCATAAATTCAATAATTGTCCTGCTGAGCATCCAGTCGTGTGGTCATTTAATCTCATTATTAAGTCCGTCTGTGGTGTCAAACACAGGTGTGAATATGCTACAGGGCTATGCTAATTAGGTAATCGGTCACACCTGTCTGATCATGGCCACGTGCATTGAAGAAGATTTACCTGTAGATGAATTAAATCAATGACAATAATGTTAATTAACTGTACTTAGGTGTTTGTTTTGTTTATTAGAAATCAGATCTTCGTTAAAATTGAGAAAAACACTCTGAATTGGTCAAAAGAGTGTTTGTACACTATAAATACATTTGTTTACATAATAACGCATGTGCAAGATAAAAAAAAAATCTGAAATATTTTCCAAACAATAATTAATTACCAGATACCTATATGGTGATAAATTTCATTGAAGAGAATATCATAATTGCATTTCTAAACACTTTTAGTTAATTTGGTTTTCTTTTGAAAATAAAATACTATTTTTGTATGTGTCATCATTCCAAAATCTACTTCCACTTTACTTTTACTTTCACTTTTACATGAACGATGTTTTGTAAAAAATGAAGAATATTTTAAACAACCTTTATTAACAGGATCAGGACGTCTTTTTCAGCTTTATGAAATATTTCAAACAAGCAAGTACTTGTTTTATAGGTAATACCTGATTGACATAAGATTTCAAGGAAGATAAAAGGGAAGAGGGGGGGGGCATAAGTCTTCTACTTAGGAAAAAGACACTATTATATGACATTGCATAAGAAATGGTCATTGAACATTCAAAATTTCGGGAAAAATGACCGAAATCAACTCAGAAAATTTCCAGGGCCTTGTTTTAAGCATTTAAAACTTGGCTGACCCACCACCAAGGTAATAAAAATCGAAGAGTATTTACCCCCTTCGACATATTTTCCTTGGAAAGATGGTCATGGACTTTTTTATTATGATAATTACTAAATCTGTTTTTTGTAAAATTTAATAGGTTTACTTCCCTTTGGCCTTTTCAAAGTTTTCTTTATCTAGTTGTCACAAGTGAGGCTAGTTTAGGGTATATTGGGATATGGGATATCCACACATTTTCTTAGTGGGATATGGGATATTTGAGGCAAAACTTATTGGGATATGGGATATTTTTGTCAATTTTATTTACAGGGATATAGGATACTGGAAAAACATTTTTTGGGATACAGGATATTTGATGAAAAATTTATGGGGATATGGGATATTGGTACCCCCCCCCCTAAACAAGCCCCACAAGTATATGCTAATGTTTATATAATTTCTTACAGATTTCTTCAAACATTTTCCTTACTTTTCAATTCATCTTCCTTCTTCTTTAAACTTTCACTGAAAATCAAAATTACAAAGATTTTCAATATGATAAAATTAAATCACTGTGGAATGCATATAATGGTATTGTTTGGTGGGTCTAAATAATGTGTTTCAACAGACACACACCACTTTATTTTTTTAAGGAAATATTTGCTATGTTGTTACGGTTTCCTGCAAAATTGGTCAGATCACAAACTGAAAAAATTTCTGGATCAACCTCATGTTTATAATACCTGATCATTTTCTTTTCAGCATTTTTGGTAGACAGCTGAGTTTTACACTGATGGAGGTCTGTCCTTAATTTCTTTACACTTTCAACCTGTTTCCTGTAAATAAAAAAAAACAACACTAGATTCGTTTATTTACTTGGGTACCAATTTTCACGTTTTGGTGAAAATTGATAGGTTGTGGATTCCAATAATCATGGTTCTGAAGTCTGCAGCATCAAGATCAAGGTAATATTTCCTTTTTGTGGGGTATCAAATGGCCACCTACGAAAACGACAAAAATTGATACCCCACGAATAATAATGACACCATAGTATTAAATGTTGTAAATTCTCAAAATTTTAAAGTTTACTTTTTGTTTCACTCAATCAACTCCTGTACTTTTTGTTATTTAACTTCATTCCTACATCTACTTAAATATTTTGTTAGTTTTCAGGGTTTTTTCCTTAACATTATCAACTTGCTACATAGAAATGATTACAGTCAAACCTGCCTTAGCGGTCACCTCTATTAAGCAATCACCAGCTTTAGACAGCCACATATTTTTGTTCCCTTCTTTAACAAATCAACAAAAATAAACCTCTATTAAGCTGCCATCTGACATAAGTAGCCACATTTTTCTCTTCCCAAGGATGACCTTTTTAGCAGATTTGACTGTAATATTCCCCTACCCAATATAATCATCTATCTCCATTCGAATGTTAGATGTAGGCATGTGTCCCAACAAGTAACTAATGGTGTCCTCTTGTTTGGCTTTTCTGCAAATTACAAAAAATATAAATAATAAAATTTTCTAAATATACCAATTCATTCAAAGTACAAATTGGTTCTAGTAATTTACAACACTAGAATGGCGGTCTTCCATGGAAGACGTATGTCGCCTGCATCTTTGAATATTTGGTAAACAGGAAGTAGATGAGTAACAGGAATAAAATCGCTTTACACCATATAGTACCATAGGAGGAAGCTACATACCAAATATCAATAGGTTGTGACTTGTAGTTTCCTGGAAAACTGCGATGGAAATTTTTGTGATGCCGCAGGACGCAAGACGACGGATAGTGCCAAAGTTACCCCTATATGTCACTTCTGCAACACGTTGTAGGCGACATAAAAATGTTTGTTATTTGTCTTCAATCAACCAATAGAGTTTTTAAAGTATTGACTATAGGCTAAAGTGTCTGCAGCAACTTTAAAAATGACACGCTTTATGCCTTGGGTTGTCCAGCCCATGACAAACCACTGTTGTGCTGTTGGCTGCTCCAGTTACAGTTGAACCAGAGACAGGAACTGTGTCCCACCACATGGATGTTCTGGTCAGAATTTGAGAGACTTTTATTCGTAATATTTAATTGAAAGAATTTATAGCACTTACGTAAACATTCAACAGACCATGATTAGTCTTCCATAAAAGAATTGCAATGTATGACATCTGCATTAAAAAGCATTCAGTAAACTAAAAGTATAAGTTTTGTTGGCCAAACTTTGTGTATAATAGGAAATAACTACATACTAACCAGCAAGAGACAGTGGCATGCAGTTTTCTTGAAAACGGTGGAAGAAATCCTAGTGATGATGATAAAAATAATGCAAAAGGAACTACTATATTTGGCTTTAAACCATGTTGCAAGTGACATAAAAATTACAAATGACATGAAGAAATAGCAATATAAGTAAACATGAAACCATGAACTTTTTACTTAATTATATTAACATAATGACTCACAATCTTCTGATATTTTCTTCTTTAGTAGCTTTATCTTTCTTTATGACATCTAACTGAGCCTGGGCACTGGACTGTAAATGTAGCCGATTCATCTCTGAGCTGGAACAAGAAATGAAAGCCAAAATTTTGTAACTACAAAAAATTACTTCTATATATGTTTAAAATACCATAAAATAGCAGTAAAATTATTTTACATTACAACTCTCATCTATAATACCGAATAGCGGGTAAAGGTTCGCGGTTTTTGTGTTACGAGGTATGTGAAAAAAATTTGCGGGTTTTATTTTCGGGTTTGTGAATTTGTTTGTATAGTATTTGCGTAAGATGGATATTTTCGAGGTTTCCATCTACCCGCGAAAATTAAACCACCGCCAAATTAACCTGCTATACGGTATAAAAACACACAATTTTATGATGTTGTCTGGCAAATCTTGCCTGAAATGTTATTAATAGAATTGGTTATCTTTATTTTGCTGACCTTGTAAGTTTTGAAATTGAAATGCCTGTTTGTATTTTTTTTCTTTGAACACATCTTAACCTGTGTGAACTACTGCTTGTATCAAGTACATAACTGACCAGAGTTAAGTGTATCCAGTTCATTAACTGATCTGATTTAAGTGTATCCAGTTAATTAACTGACCTGAGTTGACTTATGGTAGTATCCAGTTCTACTTTGTCTTTGGACAGCTTATCTATTTCCTGTTTAAGTTTAGGTATATCTACAGTCCCCTCTGTGGATTGTAAGTCATGCTCCTAGAATATATAACATAAAAATATTTTACAGAGAATATTTTTGCAGGTATCCCGTAAGATGTAATGAAAGCAAAGGAACCATCACTGATGAAACTGTCAGCATTTGGTCATAAAATAATCACCTTGTTGAAGCTGGTAATAAGCATATAAGACTAGAACTCCCCTTTCAACACCTATTCTGTCTTTCTCTTCAACTTTATCAGTTTAGTTTAAACACATTTATTTATCCTGGATTTGGAAACAAGCTTTATGCTTATGTGAAACCCTCTCTAGCTAGCATAAATCTTATTAAGAGAACAGTCTTGCATATGCACACAAAATGTCATGAAGATCACAATTATTAACTTCATAGAGTGTGACATGATGCTTTATAACATTATTGTTTATATGGATCTTGCAGGGATATGCATTTTCAACATATCACAGGTCATATTCAATGCATTTTAAAGGAAGGCTGTTATTCAATAAAAGACAACCAGACTACCACTAACAAGAGTTAACACTAAAGTATGTCTCGCCTGCCGGCACCATCAGAAACAATTATTCTTTCTTACTTCTACTATATTTTGAATTTACATGGATTTTCAGTTCCTGAGATCAAAAGATGTTTATAGAACTTAAACATTGCAAATATACGCAATAAAAATAATCAAAGTCACTCAACCGGAAAATCAAGGTCAAGGTCAAAAGATGGGGATGCAACTGTGCTAAGCTACTACTGGGGCATATGTATACCAAGTTTTATCAACCTAGGACCTATAGTTCTTGAGATATGGATGTGCTTGCAAAACTTTTCAATTGCTATTATATGTATTGAAAATTGTCAAAGTCACTCAACCAAAAAATCAAGGTCAAGGTCAAAAGATGGGGATGCAACTGTGGTAAGCTACTACTGGGGCATATGCATACCAAGTTTCATCAACCTAGGATCTATAGTTCTTGAGATATGGAGGTGCTCGCAAAACTTTTCCATTGCTATTATATGTATTGAAAATTGTCAAAGTCACTCAACCGGAAAATCAAGGTCAATGTCAAAAGATGGGGATGCAACTGAGCTAAGCTACTACTGGGGCATATGCATACCAAGTTTCATCAACCTAGGACCTATAGTTCTTGAGATATGGAGGTGCTCGCAAAACTTTTTCATTGCTATTATATGTATTGAAAATTGTCAAAGTCATTCAACCGGAAAATCAAGGTCAAGGTCAAAAGATGGGGATGCAACTTTGCTAAGCTACTACTGGGGCATATGCATACCAAGTTTCATCAACCCAGGACCTATAGTTCTTGAGATATGGAGGTGCTCATAAAACTTTTCCAAAAAGTTAACGCCGCCGTCGTCGCCGCCGCCGCCGCCGCCGGTAAAGTAACACCTATGTCCCGCTCTGCTTCGCAGGCGAGACAAAAAGCCTACAGGTTGCAGGCGATTCTTACCCTATGAAAGCCTTGCTGTATACATGTACAAACTACTTACAGCTCGTTTTAGTTCCCTAGTCAGTTGTTCTAGTTTTCCAGCTGAAGCATCAACCTGACTTAACTTTTGGTTAATCTGTTTAACTTTCTGTGTGTTGTCTTTCTGTAAAATAAAATAAATGTAATTTTGTAATGTTTTAGGGACACAGCTTTTAATTTTGCGCAGCTACATGTACAAACAGAAGAGTCATAATTTATTAACATTGCACCCTTTTTAAAAATTGTTCTTACTAAATTTCACAAAATCTACCCCTTATTAACATTACAGTAAGAAAATAGGAAACTTTTAAACTAAAGAATGAACTTGAGTACAGACAACGTCAACAACAAAAAAGAATATGAAATTTCAATAGGCAAATCCCTAACTGGAGTTTTAAAATCAATGTAAAAAGTTTCAGTTCTAGACCCTTTATAGTGTTTTTTTTTTTAGTTTTAGTGTAAAAAATGATAGACAGACACACACAGATACATGTAAAGTGAAAAATATAGGGCCTACACATCTTTGGTGCAGGGGCCTATAAATATGTCCCTGTAACTAACCATGAGATCTTTCTTGATGTGCTCGCTCTGCTCCAGTTTAGTTTTACTCTCTTTCAGGTCGTCAATCTTTATCTGTACTGCTTTCTCCTTCTCTTCATATTCCAACTACAACACAAAACTAGAATCAGGGTTCCCTCTATTTTTTGGACACAAAATTCAATGGTTTTTCAAGGACTTTTCAAGGGTATTGAGGTCATTTTCAAGGATTAAAATAGTCTGAAAATTTTTAATAAAAAGCTACGCCGAGCGCAGCATGATACGACCGCAACAAGTTGAACCCTGTTTGTTGGAGGCCCAATATGGATAGTCCATTGCTTTGGTCACATGAAGCCCATGGTGGACTTACAAAGCTTTTTGACACATGCATCCTGTGGTGGACTTCAAAATGCATTTCTGACAAATATATTTACATCAACATCTTATACAAAAAGCCTTATTTCTATACATGTATTAATTTACAATTTTGGCCCTTTGACCCCTGATTCCTCAAAAATGGTAAAAGATATTGCTAATCCGATAAAAAAAATAATAGGAAATTGTGTACATGGAATCCGATGAAAAAAAGATTTTGAAAATCGGACCACAAATAAAAAAGTTGATTTTATAGGCGTGGCCTGTCTTTAGCCCCTGTAACAATGTAATGGTGAAATACATATCAAAATCATTGACACATTTTGTTGACAGAATTTACAGATGAATTCAACAAAGAAAGAATTTTCAAAATCTAATGAATAATAAACATTTTACAACAGTTTTGTCAATACACCCGTTTTAGCCCTTTTTGGCCTTTTTTTCTAAAACAGTAGGGGCCACAAACTCCAAATACAAAACCAAGATTCCTTTAGTGGATATAATCATCATATATAAACTTCATAACAATTGGCAGGCCCACTACAACTAAATTTTTGGTATAAAACTATTTGCATTGACAAACTTTTAAAAATGGTGTTTTTGGCCCCTTTGACCCCTAATTTCTCAAAAACGGTAAGAGATATTGCAAATCTGATTGAAAAACGCAGGCAGGGATTTTCACAAGGATTCCAATGAAAAAAAGATTTTGAAAATCGGACCACAAATAGAAAAGTCAATTTTTTGGGTGTGGCCCCTTTTTTACCCCCAGTATCAATGTAACAGTGCAATATATATCAAAACCATTGACACATTTTGTTGACAGAATTTTATGATGAATTAAATAAAAAAAGAATTTTCAAAATCGAATGAATAATAAACATTTTACAACAGTTTTGTCAATACACCCGTTTTAGCCCTTTTTTCTAAAATGATAGGGGCCACAACCCCCAAATACAATAACAACCTTCCTTAAGTGGTAACAAACATCATATCAAAATTTCATAACATTCGGTCAATATTTACTCAAGTTATTGCACGGAAACCAAAGTGTCCACAGACAACGACGCCGACGACGACGCCGACAACGACAACGACAACGACGAAATCGCCATAACATTATACGATCGCAAAAATTTTGCGGTCGTATAAAAAATCCAATATTTTTCGGCCTTCTTTTATCAAACGGTCAACAAATCTGCATATTACAAAATTCCAGGGTTTTTCAAGGATATTTGATAAAATTCAAGGTTTTTTCCAGGTTTTTGAACATTGAAATGAAATTCAAGGACTTTTCCAGGTTTCCTTGAATTCAAGGATGGCGTGGGAACCCTGTAGAATAATGGTTGTGTCCTTGTCAACTATCTGTTTTTCGTTTTATGTCCAGAAATGGGTCTTTCACTGATAATCTAGGGATTTGTTTGAATCTTATGTATTGTATTATTAGTCTCGGGCCAATGCAAGACAGCAAGCAGTGACCTCTGGTCATGTTGAAGACTGCTGGCTGTTTTCCATTGTGATTTTTTAAATTGCCGTTTCTCTAATGTTGGTTGTGTCGCATACACTTATTCCACATCTTTTTATTGTCTATGTTAGGATGAGAAATACAAAAAAAATCAATGCTCACTAGTGATACCCCCAATGCGACAATAATGTCATGTGTTGAAAATATAAACAAATGGGGCAGAACTACAGAAATTAAGAACTATGGACAGACACAGGTTAAACAGTATACCCATGTCTTCTTTGAGATGTGGGTATAAATATCCAACGCCAAATTAAGGTTCTACTGAAAACCCACTTGTATGAATTCAAAAAAGCAACTGTTCTTGTTTCTACATGGGAAATCCAAAATGTTACATCAATACAAATTTTATACAACAAGTGCACAACTGCACTAAATAATTGTGACAAAAATATTGTAAAAGATGAACCTAATTCAAGAAGCAGTTTAAGAAAGACTTGCTGATAGATGATCCCAAAGAAGTCGTTAACGTAGTAAAGGTTTTCCTTTATATTTCAGCAATTTTTACTTATGCTTTATATCAATCAAGACTTTTCAATAAATTGCTCTTTAAAATATTTTCCTCCTTTCAAGGGCTTCTAGCTTACCTCACAACTCGAAAACATAATCCTCCTTTTTTCTACAATATCAATACCTTTAAAGTTCTGCTATCATTTACTAAGGCCTCTAACTTATTCCTAACACTCTCAATAAAACTTTTGTATTTCTCTTCTGTTATTTCACATCCACTGAAACCTGTAATCATATAAAGTTTGAACAATTTCATTTCATTCATACCCAAGAAATTACTTTGAATGCAGTATTGCTTTACTGTAAAATCATTTATTTTCGTGGGGATAAAATTTCATGGTCAAGAGCACAAAACTGAAATGGTGGGGACAATTTTTTGTTGATTTTCAATATTGTAACTACATTCAATTTTGTTGATTTTTTGTTGATTTTCAATATTGAAGTACATTCTTCAACTAAATACATTATATTTGAGGGGACTTAATTTCGTGGATTTCTCTTATCCACGAAACTAAATCCCCCACAAATATTTCTGCTTCTACAGTATGTAAATTTCTGAATGTTAGACCTTGGACAAGACTTGTTGTGATGTGAAATACTGTAAACCTACTTATTTTAACGAGGTATTTATTTTTACTGATTTTGTGGTCAAGCATTTTTCACGAAATGAAATAAATGGTATGAAATGAATTGAATAATGAGCAGAATTCTTGAAATAAAGTACCTAGGAACTTAAATTGTAAAATCGTGAAATATGTTTATCTATTTTGTACAATTCCTTGCAAACATTTAGATTGAATAAAGGTGAAAAAAGGTTGGATTTCATTAAACAGGAAGTAGGTGAGTGACAAACCTGAAATAGAATCCCACTTTACGGGACACAGTGCTGTTGCTGTATACCAATTATCAAAGGAATGTGATTAGTAGTTGCTGAGAAAACAGTTGGAAAATTCACCGTTTTATAAACCCGATTTTCACTCAGTGAAATCCCTTTTCACTTTGTATAATATGGCTAAAAATAAATTGCAAATAATGATAGTCAATTTCATAAAGCCTATCTTGACAATTTTTTTTATGCATCTATCAATTACACTTCTCATAATGATTAATTAAATGCCATTCTTACCTTCAAAGCCATACTTGTCAGAGAACTGCTCAATCAATATATTTCTCTTTGTCACATTGTCCTCATACACCTGTAAGAAATTAGGACTTGACCTTTTAGAATTTGGATAAATTTTAAAATGTACATGTGAGAGTGCAATGAACTTTTATCAGTTATAATGGTTTTCAGAGAAAATATTTGTGAATAAGCAACCAGGAAATATCAAATTATTTGTATGTTTGATTGGGTAGTGCAACCCAAACCTCCAGTCCTCCTCCTTACAATGGCAATTTTCAAAGGTTTTGAACAACAAATTAAAGCTCCGTAAAATGGTGCTTCATTTTAACAAGCAGCCAGTTTTTTTTATACTTTTTTTTATACCTGTGCCTCTTGTTCTAGTTTCCCCACTTGTAACAGTATCTCACTCTTCTTCCTACCAAGTTTATCACAATCTCTCTCTACTTCTTTTTGTTTCATACATGTTTACCTGTGCCTCCAGTTCTAGTTTCCCCACTTGTAACAGGATGTCACTCTTCTTCCTACCAAGTTTATCACAATCCCTCTCTACTTCTTTTTGTTTTCATACATGTTTACCTGTGCCTCCTGTTCTAGTTTCCCCACTTGTAACAGTATCTCACTCTTCTTCCTACCAAGTTTATCACAATCCCTCTCTACTTCTTTTTGTTTCTTACATGTTTACCTGTGCCTCCTGTTCTAGTTTCCCCACTTGTAACAGTATCTCACTCTTCTTCCTACCAAGTTTATCACAATCCCTCTCTACTTCTTTTTGTTTCATACATGTTTACCTGTGCCTCCTGTTCTAGTTTCCCCACTTGTAACAGGATCTCACTCTTCTTCCTACCAAGTTTATCACAACCCCTCTCTACTTCTTTTTGTTTCATACATGTTTACCTGTGCCTCCTGTTCTAGTTTCCCCACTTGTAACAGAATCTCACTCTTCTTCCTACCAAGTTTATCACAATCCCTCTCTACTTCTTTTTGTTTCATACATGTTTACCTGACCCTCTCTACTTCTTTTTGTTACACAAATGTTTACCTGTGCCTCCTGTTCTAGTTTCCCCACTTGTAACAGAATCTCACTCTTCTTCCTACCAAGTTTATCACAATCTCTCTCTACTTCTTTTTGTTTCATACATGTTTACCTGAGCCTCCTGTTCTAGTTTCCCCACTTGTAACAGTATCTCACTTTTCTTCCTACCAAGTTTATCACAATCCCTCTCTACTTCTTTTTGTTTCATACATGTTTACCTGACCCTCTCTACTTCTTTTTGTTTCATACATGTTTACCTGAGCCTCCTGTTCTAGTTTCCCCACTTGTAACAGTATCTCACTTTTCTTCCTACCAAGTTTATCACAATCCCTCTCTAATTCTTTTTGTTTCATACATGTTTACCTGTGCCTCCTGTTCTAGTTTCCCCACTTGTAACAGTATCTCACTCCTCTTCCTACCAAGTTTATCACATTCCCTCTCTACTTCTTTTTGTTTCATACATGTTTACCTGAGCCTCCTGTTCTAGTTTCCCCACTTGTAACAGTATCTCACTCTTCTTTCTACCAAGTTTACCACAATCTCTCTCTACTTCTTTTTGTTTCATACATGTTTACCTGTGCCTCCTGTTCTAGTTTCCCCATTTGTAACAGGATGTCACTCTTCTTCCTACCAAGTTTATCACAATCTCTCTCTACTTCTTTTTGTTTCATACATGTTTACCTGTGCCTCCTGTTCTAGTTTCCCCACTTGTAACAGAATCTCACTCTTCTTCCTACCAAGTTTATCACAATCTCTCTCTACTTCTTTTTGTTTCATACATGTTTACCTGTGCCTCCTGTTCTAGTTTCCCCACTTGTAACAGTATCTCACTCTTCTTCCTACCAAGTTTATCACAATCCCTCTCTACTTCTTTTTGTTTCATACATGTTTACCTGTGCCTCCAGTTCTAGTTTCCCCACTTGTAACAGTATCTCACTCTTCTTCCTACCAAGTTTATCACAATCCCTCTCTACTTCTTTTTGTTTTCATACATGTTTACCTGTGCCTCCTGTTCTAGTTTCCCCACTTGTAACAGTATCTCACTCTTCTTCCTACCAAGTTTATCACAATCCCTCTCTACTTCTTTTTGTTATATACATGTTTACCTGTGCCTCCTGTTCTAGTTTCCCCACTTGTAACAGTATCTCACTCTTCTTCCTACCAAGTTTATCACAATCCCTCTCTACTTCTTTTTGTTTTCATACATGTTTACCTGTGCCTCCTGTTCTAGTTTCCCCACTTGTAACAGTATCTCACTTTTCTTCCTACCAAGTTTATCACAATCCCTCTCTACTTCTTTTTGTTTTCATACATGTTTACCTGTGCCTCCTGTTCTAGTTTCCCCACTTGTAACAGGATCTCACTCTTCTTCCTACCAAGTTTATCACAATCCCTCTCTACTTCTTTTTGTTTCATACATGTTTACCTGTGCCTCCTGTTCTAGTTTCCCCACTTGTAACAGTATCTCACTCTTCTTCCTACCAGGTTTATCACAATCCCTCTCTACTTCTTTTTGTTTCATACATGTTTACCTGAGCCTCCTGTTCTAGTTTCCCCACTTGTAACAGTATCTCACTCTTCTTCCTACCAAGTTTATCACAATCCCTCTCTACTTCTTTTTGTTTCATACATGTTTACCTGTGCCTCCTGTTCTAGTTTTCCCACTTGTAACAGTATCTCACTCTTCTTCCTACCAAGTTTATCACAATCTCTCTCTACTTCTTTTTGTTATATACATGTTTACCTGTGCCTCCTGTTCTAGTTTTCCCACTTGTAACAGTATCTCACTCTTCTTCCTACCAAGTTTATCA
The DNA here is from genome assembly GCA_963971305.1 of Arcuatula senhousia. Classification (NCBI taxonomy): domain Eukaryota; kingdom Metazoa; phylum Mollusca; class Bivalvia; order Mytilida; family Mytilidae; genus Arcuatula; species Arcuatula senhousia. The sequence continues at coordinate 35,090 of CAXARO010001349.1, forward strand.
CAATCCCTCTCTACTTCTTTTTGTTTCATACATGTTTACCTGTGCCTCCTGTTCTAGTTTCCCCACTTGTAACAGTATCTCACTCTTCTTCCTACCAAGTTTATCACAATCTCTCTCTACTTCTTTTTGTTATATACATGTTTACCTGTGCCTCCTGTTCTAGTTTTCCCACTTGTAACAGTATCTCACTCTTCATCCTACCTTATCACAATCTCTCTCTACTTCTTTTTGTTTCATACACGTTTACCTGTGCCTCCTGTTCTAGTTTCCCCACTTGTAACAGTATCTCACTCTTCTTCCTACCAAGTTTATCACAATCCCCCTCTACTTCTTTTTGTTTCATACACGTTTACCTGTGCCTCCTGTTCTAGTTTCCCCACTTGTAACAGTATCTCACTCTTCTTCCTACCAAGTTTATCACAATCTCTCTCTACTTCTTTTTGTTATATACATGTTTACCTGTGCCTCCTGTTCTAATTTCCCCACTTGTAACAGGATCTCACTCTTCTTCCTACCAAGTTTATCACAATCTCTCTCTACTTCTTTTTGTTATATACATGTTTACCTGTGCCTCCTGTTCTAGTTTCCCCACTTGTAACAGTATCTCACTCTTCTTCCTACCAAGTTTATCACAATCCCTCTCTACTTCTTTTTGTTATATACAGGTTTACCTGTGCCTCCTGTTCTAGTTTCCCCACTTGTAACAGAATCTCACTTTTCTTCCTACCAAGTTTATCACAATCCCTCTCTACTTCTTTTTGTTTCATACATGTTTACCTGTGCCTCCTGTTCTAGTTTCCCCACTTGTAACAGTATCTCACTCTTCTTCCTACCAAGTTTATCACAATCCCTCTCTACTTCTTTTTGTTTCATACATGTTTACCTGTGCCTCCTGTTCTAGTTTCCCCACTTGTAACAGTATCTCACTCTTCTTCCTACCAAGTTTATCACAATCCCTCTCTACTTCTTTTTGTTTCATACACGTTTACCTGTGCCTCCTGTTCTAGTTTCCCCACTTGTAACAGTATCTCACTCTTCTTCCTACCAAGTTTATCACAATCTCTCTCTACTTCTTTTTGTTACACAAATGTTTACCTGAGCCTCCTGTTCTAGTTTCCCCACTTGTAACAGTATCTCACTCTTCTTTCTACCAAGTTTATCACAATCCCTCTCTACTTCTTTTTGTTTCATACATGTTTACCTGGGCCTCCTGTTCTAGTTTCCCCACTTGTAACAGTATCTCACTTTTCTTCCTACCAAGTTTATCACAATCCCTCTCTACTTCTTTTTGTTACACAAATGTTTACCTGGGCCTCCTGTTCTAGTTTCCCCACTTGTAACAGTATCTCACTCTTCTTCCTACCAAGTTTATCACAATCCCTCTCTACTTCTTTTTGTTACACAAATGTTTACCTGAGCCTCCTGTTCTAGTTTCCCCACTTGTAACAGTATCTCACTCTTCTTCCTACCAAGTTTATCACAATCCCTCTCTACTTCTTTTTGTTGACTTTTAAACTACAAAAAATATAAAAATCATTGCAATGTAATAGACTGTGTTCATAATAATTACACTATTGATGAAATCAATGTTAAGCAAACAATCATTCTGAGAGTAAATTTTGTAAAACATTACATGGTCCCCTACCAACATCATATTTTAGAGTCCAAAGGGTGCTTATTTCGTTAATAAGCTAGTAGAACAGAACAACATGTAGATCTGATCTGTATCTCATCATTATAGACTCATATACCAAAAATCATTTCATTATCTATGAGGGTTTAGAAAAGAAGTATGAAAAAGTAACAGACAGACAGACAGACATGCAAACCTTAAGTCCCCTTTGGCTAATGCCAGTAGAACCAATAACTTGTTACTCTTGCAAGACCTCAGAGCACGTCATGTAAGATGGGTGTGTTCATATTCTTTTCTGTAATAAATTTATCTGAGTTCAATTATGACACAAGTTTAGTTTGGGTTTTTTTTGGCAGGGGGAGGGGGGATTATCTAGACCTAGTGGTTTTACTGCATTTATCAGGTGGAAAGTGTAAAATGTTCTTCAAACTTGGAATTATGTTTAAACAAGTAGTTAATTTGAGTAGTTAATGAAAGTAGTAAATCATGTTTGGTATAATTTGTTTATGGCTAAGCCAGCAAAACCTGAACAACAGAAAAATCATTATGGGGGTGTCACAGCCCCCGCCCCGGAATACCAAATACCGTTTAAACAAGAGGCTCCCAGGAGCCTGAATCTCTCACCTGGTCTTGATGTTGACCCTATGAAGGACTTTGTAGAGCTAAATAAGCTGAACATTTAAGCAAGCAACAGCTTTACTCTTTCAGCAATAGTTTTCATTCTGTAGGCCAAAAACATGAAAATGTGTTAATTTAGGGGCAGTAATCCCTATGAGGGATCATCTAACAATGTTGCTGTGAAAATGAGCTGAACATATAAGCAAGCAACAGCTTTTCTCTATCTGCTATAAGCCAAAAACACTTTTTTTTTGCCTTTAAGAGGCTGTAACCCCTATATGGGGACATCTGACAACTTCGACCCTACAAAGACTTTAATAGAGCTCTAAATGAGCTGAACATTTCAGCAAGCAACAGCTTTTCTGTATCTGCAATAGTTTTCATTCTATAGGCCAAAAACACTACTGTAAACGTACTTATTTTCGCTGGTACTTATTGTCGCGATTTCCGTATTTGAAACAAGTTCGCGGGTACTTAATTTCACGGTTTTCTCATTGACCATTCGCGGTTTTCGCGGATTAATGAATTAAAATTAATATAAACCTAAAATATCGGTACTTTCTTAATAATTCGTGATTAAAAATAAATACTGACGACAACTGATTAATTGATTGAGGCTATGAATTTGTAAGTTCTTTAACATAGATCGATATTTCTACCTCCGTTGATTCTCAATTTGTGAGTTTTATTTTATGAGAAGTCTTTAATTTGCATTTTACTTGAGCATTTTAAATCTGAATGTTGAAATGTTGAGATGTTGGTTCACTCAAGAAAAAGATCTGCCTCCGAAGCAGCCCTATTTGCCGGATCCACGCGATGCTACGACGCCTGAAAAGGCAGAACGAGTTGTGTCAGCTAATGAAAGCGTTGAGAAAGAAATATCTGCATCAACAAGTCGAAAACAAAAACAGGGAGACTATAATCACTATGACATTGACCAGAAGTTGAAAATGGCAAAATATGCATGTGAGAACGGAGTTGCAAAAGCTGCAAAGCATTTTAGTCTTTTGTTGGACAAACCTATAAATGAGTCAACTATTCGGACATTCAAAAAAGGATATTTACTTAAACTTAAAGCTCAGTCATCTGAATATGATACTAAAGTTTCTTTGGAAAATTCGAAGAGAGGACAGCCAACAATGCTCGGAAAATATGATAAGGAAGTGCAGGATTACATTAAGAACTTACGTCTCGCTGGTGGTATAGTTAACCGTGCTATTTTAATTGCTGCTGCAAAGGGTATCGTGATGGCAAATGATCGACAATTGTTGAGTGAATATGAACTTACAAATTCATGGGCTCAATCTTTCAGTCGAGACTCGGATATGTTTTGAGACAAGAGGCTCCCAAGAGCCTGAATCACTCACCTGATTTACACAGTTACATACATTTGTAGATATTATTGTGCTTAACCATATGCGATTTAAATTTCTGAAATATCTTGGTTAGTTTTTAAGATATTGGGCTTAATAAGTGCAAATTTGGCGAAAATTAGGAAAAAGAACAATAACTCCCACATCAGAGTTATTAGCAAAAAAATGCAATTTATCCCTATGTTCTATTTTTAGCCATGGTGGCCATGTTTTTTTACGATTAAAAAATCTGACAATAGAGTTGTAGCAGATAAGCTATTAAACAATGAAAAATGGTAAATTTTGACCCTTTAAGGGCCATAACTCCTAAAAGAAATGGTTCTACAGCTTTGACCTAATTACATGAAATGTAGATCTTGACATGCTTAATCATATGCAATTTGAATTTTTAAAATATCTTGTATAATTTCAAGATATAGGGCTAAATAAGTGCAAAATTTTCAAAAAATCCAGAAAAAGGGCAATAACTCCTATGTTGATTGTTTGATCTTCTTGAAAATTTCTGAGCAGGTAGATCTTGAGATGCTGATCACTTTTGTCTCAAATCAGAATTTTGATTTTTGATATCTGTAACTATTTTTGAGTAATTAGCAAAAAACTGCAATTTACCCCTATGTTCTATTTTTAGCCATGGCGGCCATATTTTTTGACGAATCAAAATCTGAACGATAGAATTGTAGCAATTATGCTATTAAGCAACTGTGCCAAGTTTGGTCGAAGTTGGATGTATGGTGTCAGACAAGTTTATCTTTGAAATTCAGGGGAAAAGTAATGAAAAATGGTAAATTTTGACGCTTTAAGGGCCATAACTCCTAAAAGAAATGGTTCTACAGCTTTGACATAATGACAAGAAACGTAGATCTTGATGTGCTTAATCATATGTAATTTGAATTATTAAAATATCTTGTACAGTTTTCAAGATATAGGGCTAACTAAATAAGTGCAAAATTTTGAAAAAATCCAGAAAAAGGGCAATAACTCCTACATCGGTTGTTGGATCTTTTTGAAAATTTCTAGGCAGGTAGATCTTGAGGTGCTGATCACTTTTACCCACGCCAGAATTTTGATATCTGTGACCATTTTTGAGTTATTTGCAAAAAAACTATATTTGACCCCCCTGTTCTATTTTTAGTAACAGGGGCCATGTTTTTTGATGTATCAAAAATCCCAACGCAAACTTTTTGCACAATATCCTAAGGAACAACCATATCAAGTTTGGCTGCAATTGGCCAAGCAGTTTCAGAGAAGAAGATGTTTGAAAAAAGCTAAGGACAACGGACGACGGACCACAGACGACGGACGACGGACGCAAAGTGATGGCAATAGCTCACATGACCCTTCGGGTCAGGTGAGCTAAAAAGGTACCAAAGCAGCACGAAAGATCCCAGAGGATTTTGAAAACCAGAAATCTGAATTTTTGAAGGCAATCGACACTCAAGTGAAAAAGGACAAGATCCCCAGTGACCTTATCATAAACTTTGACCAAACTAATGTCTACATCATTCCTGTTGGTGACTATACCCTAGAGGAAGAGGGGAGTAAGCAGGTTGCTATCACTAGGTTAGAGGACAAACGACAAATTACGGTTGTCTTGGGAGTGACACTTAATGGCAAGTTCATACGGCCCCAGTTAATCTATCAAGGACGTACGGAACAATGCCATCCTTCATTTAAATTCCCGAAAAAATGGAATGTTACACACTCAGAGAATCATTGGTCAAATGAAACTACTATGCTTGAATATGCCGAAAAAGTCCTGATCCCATATGTTGAATCTGTGCGTGAAAAGCTTCCTCTTTCAAAATCCCAACAACCAGCCCTTTGTATTTTTGATGTCTTTAGAGCACACCGTGTAGAGTCATTTAAAGAAAAGTTGTCTGAAAACAACATAAGAATCCGCTATGTGCCTGCGTCCTGCACAAGTGAACTCCAACCCATAGATTTATCGGGAAATGACGAGTTTAAGTCCATTGTTAAATCAAAGTTCGTTGATTGGTATTCCGAACAAATTATGGCTGGATTTAAAGCAGGAAAAAAAGCATGTGATATTAAAGTGGATTTACGCTTGTCTACACTGAAACCACTCCAAGCAGGTTGGCTTGTATATGCCTTTCAGAATGTTAAGGAGGAGACACTTAAGCGAGGATGGGTCAAGACTGGTATTGCAGATGTTTGCAACTTGTAACTAAAACTGTCAGAGATGATTTTTGTAAATAATTTAACTTCTTTCAAATGTCGTATTTGTAAATATGTTTGTTGGTCAATTATAAATTGAAGTGCATTATTGATTTACTAATTACTTAGAAGCCCAATTAACGATCAAAATTTATTGTGGCTACAATTCTATAATCCGTCTGTCATTTAAAACTGTTATCGATTATCACACAATTGAATGGTTAAAGATCAGGTACAAAAAGGTGTCAATTTGGATCATGGTCAGCTTGGGTCATTCACGTCTAGCGTGTATTGGAAAGGTCAAAGGTTGTGTACAGTAAAAATGTCAATTTAAATCAAGGTTAGCTTGGGTCGATTGTAAAGATGTTTTGATAACAATCCCTTTGATGTTTGTCATTCACATAGAACCGTTACTTTCAACATCGAGAGTACACTCTAGCCAATAAGTATTACATGAAAACAAATGTAAATATTTTCTTTAAAATATATGGTATTTAATTTCACGGGATTTATTTTCGCGGAAATTAAGTGACCGCAAAATCCGTGAAAATAAATACCACGCGAAAATAAGTACGTTTACAGTATTTTTCGGCTTTAAGGGGCTGTAACCTTTATAAGGGGTCATCTGACAACTTTGACCTTATGAAGACTTTTGTAGAGCCAAATGAGCTGAACATTTTAGCAAGCAACAGCTTTTCTCTTTCTGCAATAGTTTTCATTCTATAGGCCAAAACACTATTTTTCGCTTTCAAGGGGCTGTAACCCCTATAAGGAGTCATCTGACAACTTTAACCCTATGGAGACTTTTGTAGAGCTAAATGAGCTGAACATTTAAGCAAACAACAGCCTTTTTCTACCTACAATAGTTTTCATTCTGTAGGCCAAAAACATGCAAAAACGCTATTTTTCACCTTTAAGGGGCTGTAACCCCTATAAGGGATCATCTGACAACTTTGACCTTATGAAGACTTTTGTAGAGCTAAATGAGCTGAACATTTAAGCAATCAACAGCTTTTCTCTATTTGCAATAGTTTTTATTCTGTAGGCCAAAAACATGCAAAAACGCTATTTTTCACCTTTAAGGGGCTGTAACCCCTATAAGGGATCATCTGACAACTTTGACCTTATGAAGACTTTTGTAGAGCTAAATGAGCTGAACATTTAAGCAAGCAACAGCTTTTCTCTATTTGCAATAGTTTTTATTCTATAGGCCAAAAAACACTTTTTTTTGCCTTTTAGTAAGAAGCTGTAACCCCTATATGGGGACATCTGACAACTTCGACCCTACAAAGACTTTAATAGAGCTAAATGAGCTGAACAATTAAGATAGCAACAGATTTTCTCTATCTGCAATTATTTTCATTCTATAAGCCAAAAACACTATTTTTTGCCTTTAAGGGGCTGGAACCCCTATAAGGGGTCATCTGACAACTCCAACCCAATGAAGACTTTTGTAGAACTAAATGTGCTGAATATTTAAGCAAGCAACAGCTTTTCTCTATCTGCAATAGATTTCATTCTATAGGCCAAAAACACTATTTTTCGCCATTAAGGGGCTGTAACCCCTATAAAGGGTCATCTGACAACTTCAACCCTATGGAGACTTTTGTAGAGCTATAAGCAAGCAACATCTTTTCTCTATCTGCAAAAGTTTTCATTCTAAAGGCCAAAAACACTATTTTTTGCCTGTTAAGGGGCCGTAACCCCTATAAGGGGACATCTGACAACTTCGACCCTATGAAAACTTTTGTAGAGCTAAATGAGCTAAACATTTAAGCAAGCAACAGCTTTTCTCTATCTGCAATAGTTTTCATTCTATAGGCCAAAAACACTTTTTTTTTGCCTTTGAGGGGCTGTAACTCCTATAAGGGGTCATCTGACAACTTCTACCCTATGAAGACTTTTGTAGAGCTAAATGAGCTGAACATCTAAGCAAGCAACAGATTTTCTCTATCTGCTATAGTTTTCATTCTATAGGCCAAAAACACTATATTTCGCCTTTAAGGGGCTGTAACCCCTATAAGGGGTCATATGACAACTTCGACCCTAGGGAGACTTTTGTAGAGCTAAATGAGCTGAACATTTAAGCAAGCAACAGCTTTTCTCTATCTGCTATAGCTTTCATTCTATAAGCCAAAAACATGAAAAAACGCTATTTTTCACCTTTAAGGGGCTGTAACCCCTATAAGGGATCATCTGACAACTTCGACCTAATGATGACTTTTGTAGAACTTTTGATGCTGAAGCAGTAGGGTGGCATCAGATTTCATCTATCTCTTATACTTTTTGATTTACAAGCCAAAAACAGTAGTCTGACCCTCCTGGTCTAATTTTAGTAATGGTGGCCATGTTTTTTGACGGATCAAAAATCGAAACACAAGTTTGGTGCAGGACACCCTAAGGATCATTCACACCAAGTTTCATTAAATTCTGTCCAGTAGTTTCAGGGAAGAAGATTTTTGTAAATTGTTAACAGACGACGACGGATGCCAAGTGATGGCAATAGCTCACATGGACCTTCGGTCCAGGTGAGCTAAAAAACGCTATTTTTCACCTTTAAGGGGCTGTAACCCCTATAAGGAATCATCTGACACTTTTGGCCGAATGAAGACTTTTGTAGAATTTTTTATGCTGAAGCAGTAAGGTGGCATCAAATTTCATCTATCTCTTATACTTTTTGATTTACAAGCCAAAAACAGTAGTCTGACCCCCCTGGTCTATTTTTAGTAACAGTGGCCATGTTTTTTGACGGATCAAAAATCGAAACACAAGTTTGGTGCAGGACACACTAAGGATCATTCATACCAAGTTTCAATAAATTCTGTTCAGTAGTTTCAGAGGAGTAGATTTTTGAAAAATTGTTAACGAACGACAGACGACAGACGCCAGACAACAGACGACAACGGACGCCAAGTGATGGCAATAGCTCACATGGACCTTCGGTCCAGGTGAGCTAAAAAGGACAGAATACCGTTAAAAAGACTGGAATACCAAATACTCTAAAGATCACGGCGTACGCGTACCAAAAGCCTAAAAATTTGGAACATGGTGTACCACCTCTTGGTGTACAGAATACCCTTTAAAAAGCACGGAATACCGCGTACCAAAAGGGCTGTGACACCCTCCATTATTACATAGATGCATATGAAATACGGATTTTTCCCAGTGGAATAAAATCTGGTAAATTCACAGTGTGGTATAACCAAAATATTTTCACTCTTGGGTCCTTACCGACCCAATTAATTATCTTATAAATATGTACCTGATTTAGAGTGTCTTCCCTTTCTTGAACTTTATTCTGAAACTCTGACAATACTCTCTTAAGTTCTTCAATGGAACCTAACAACAAACAAGAAAGCACAATATTAAATTTACATTTCTTCATTTTTAGTACTTAATATTAAGTTCTACCCCTATATAATATACTTGACTATAAAACCAATAAAGAATTCAATCTTTAGCTAATATCAAAAATAATTTTACACAAAAAATACAATGTTTTTTTTTTTTTTTTTATATTTATCAAAAGCTAAACAATAAAAAAATATTTTCACAAAAGTTTTGGAAAAAAAAATCTTTATTCTATAGATTTAACATTGCTTGCATCATACAATGTACAGCACTTTGTAATAAATTTAACTAATTCATATTTAAAAACTTTTTGTTTTTAGTGTTATCACATATAAATGTACAGTAAAAGCCGAACTTACCTTGAAATTCATTTTCTATGTTCTTCTGAAGGTCTTCAACAGTTCTCTCCATTTCTTTCTTTTCACTTTCAAACTTTGCTGCAAAAAAAAAAAAAATCAGAAGTTTTAATAATATCCAAATAATGGAACTTTAAAGTAAAGATATTCTGAAGATTTTCATTGAAAAAAGAACTTAATCATTTTTACATGTACTGTGAAGTACTTAAAAATTCATGAGTATCAATTTTCGTGGCTTGAGAGCATATTCGTGGATCATATATTTGTGGTCTAAAAATATTAAATCTCTGTTTGTTGAGAATTTAATCTTGTGGTTTGCTTGCCCTGCGAAAATCATGAAAATTTGTACACCATGAACATTAATACTTTCACTGTATTTCATTATGCACTTTAGCATTAATTTTTTCTGCCAACTTATTATTATGTTGTCAGCCAGGCAGACTTTGAAATGAACACAAGGTCTCTAACTTTTAGTCTTTGTAACATTGCAAGGAAGGAACTTGTCTGCAAAAATCTAAAGTTTCCAAAATATCCTTAGATTTCTTAATAAACACATCACTAAGTCAAAATTTGTTGTGGACAGACAGACAGACAGACATACAAAGAGACTTGCTCCCTAACTCAATGCAGTACCTCAAATATTTTTCTTGTCGAGTTGTATACTTACTCATATTTGTCTTTAACTTGTAAATATCATTGGATTTTTCACTGATTTGCTGTAATTTCTCCTGAAATCAAAAATACACATTAAAAGATCATTCAAACTACAAATAAATAAAAGAACTGTTTGGAAGGTAAAACCACATTTAAAAGGTAAAATCGAAATCATAAATCACAATAAAAGGTAACAAGCGGCTCCCAGGAGCCTGAATCGCTCACCTGATCTCTTATGCTAAAGCCTCTTATAATTACCTAGTGTGCAACATGGTCTACATGTACTTGGTAAGTAACATTTTGGAAAAGCAGGTGCTGAATGAATTACATTAAAATCATGGAAGAAATCTGACCCTTGTGGGTTCTTTGACAAATCATTTAAAACTTGTTTGGCTGTTACAATTTTGATTGTTAACTTGATGATGTTAGTTTACCTCTATAGGCTCTAGTTTGACCATGATGTTATTGACGATATTTGTTGGCATCATCTAATACTACTTAGAACACACATCGAAATATATGGTGAGTCGTGTATTAAAACTTCTGTTTAAAATTTACTCTTTGTTTTTAATTTTGGTTTCTAACTTCTAACTAAAGTTTACCTCTATAGGGTCCAGCTTGACCATGATGTTATTGACCGATTCTTTGGATGCCATTAGTTTGGTCTGTACTTCATTCAGGTCACCTTCAAGCTGTAACAAATGAATTTCATAAACTGTAAAAGCAGAAATTTATGTTTTGTTTTGCTATCCATGAAATACTGTAGTATTTTTTGTAGGTTATCAATTTCCGTTGTCTTCGTGGGTACTCTTCATCTTAATATACGAAATTTGATACCCAACGAAAAAGGAAATTTAACATTGAATCTGTTTGCTGGAGACATCAGAACCATGAAGTTAAGAATCAACAAACTGATCCTTTTTCAACAAACCATGAAAATAAATGTATTCACAGTAGATAAGTACAAGCAGGTACTGCTTTGCCCATGTGAAGCATATGAGTATGTATTGTGCATATATATTTTACCTTTGTGTTATCTTTGATTCGGATGTGCTATAGCAGGCAGGAATCGCTTACTCTTCCGGGCACCTGAGTTCACTCATGTTACCACTTGAGTTCGTGTTGTTGATTTCCTTGCGATTGATTTTGTGTTTTGTGTTTCTTCGTGCTGTTTTTGTTCGGTTTACGGGTTTTGTCGTTGCCCTTTCGGACTTTTGACAGTCTATTGCCCACTTGATGCCTCTTTGCTTCTGTATTTGCCTTTTCAGACTAAGAACCTCAAATGACTCACTTTGTTTCTTACATTTAAGGGGGGGGTACAGAACACCCAAGGGAAATAACTCTTAATTATCAATTTAACGTTTTAGTCAGGCACATTTATTTCAAAGAAATCAAGCTTCTCAATTATCAAAATATAAAATGTTGCAACTCCATTATTTTCATTGAAAATTTTCCCAAGAAACCTATGGTTCGATTTTTTAAAGATTTTGCAATTAAATTTATATGACAAAAGTTCATATTTTTTGCTACTTGACATGAAAATTAAACAACACAATTTTATTTTAGCTAAAGTGTTGGTTACCCCCTTAATAAGGATGTCTGTTATATTGATCTTCCATTTTATTTTTTTATAGTCATCTAACCACATACCTGTGTGTGTGTGTGTGTGTGTTGGTGTTTACACCCTTTGTTGACAAACCTAGGTCATGTAGGGCGGTCAGTTTTAATGGTGGAGGAAACTAGAGTACCCGGAGGAAACCACATACCTTGGGCAGGTAACTGACAAACCTAATCACATACAGTTGGGAAAGTCCTTTTTTTCATTAAATACAAACAGGACTCAAACACCAGCTGAGAGGTGATCAGCTAGTGTGGTATTTAAACAAGGGCCTTCAACCACTCAGCCACCCAGGCCCTAACTGAGAGGTGATCAGCTAGTGATCAATAGTGTGGTATTCAAACCCCAGCGCCTTAGACCACTCAGCCACCCAGGCCCCAACCACATACCTGAGCCCACTCGGCCACCCAGGCCCAAACCACATACCTGAACCTACTCGGCCACCCAGGCCCCAACCACATACCTGAGCCTACTCTGCCACCCAGGCCCTAACCACATACCTGAGCCCACTCTGCCACCCAGCCCTAACCACATACCTGAGCCCACTCTGCCACCCAGCCCTAACCACATACCTGAGCCCACTCTGCCACCCAGCCCTAACCACATACCTGAGCCCACTCTGCCACCCAGCCCTAACCACATACCTGAGCCCACTCTGCCACCCAGCCCTAACCACATACCTGAGTCCACTTGGCCACCCAGGCCCTTAACCACATACCTGAGCCCACTCTGCCACCCAGCCCTAACCACATACCTGAGCCCACTCTGCCACCCAGCCCTAACCACATACCTGAGCCCACTCTGCCACCCAGGCCCCAACCACATACCTGAGTCCACTTGGCCACCCAGGCCCCAACCACATACCTGAGCCCACTCTGCCACCCAGCCCTAACCACATACCTGAGCCCACTCTGCCACCCAGCCCTAACCACATACCTGAGCCCACTCTGCCACCCAGGCCCCAACCACATACCTGAGCCCACTCGGCCACCCAGCCCTAACCACATACCTGAGCCCACTCGGCCACCCAGCCCTTAACCACATACCTGAGCCCACTCGGCCACCCAGCCCTAACCACATACCTGAGCCCACTCGGCCACCCAGCCCTTAACCACATACCTGAGCTGCTTTGTCTTTATGCTGCTTCAGATAACTGACATCAGTTCTGAAGATCTTTACTTGTTGGTCCTGTTCAAAATAGAAACAAAATACTAATAAACCAATTCCAAAATTACAATTTATGTGGGTTCCTACCAATTTTTTCAGACCAAAATTTCTTGACTTTTCAAGGATGCTTTAACTATATTTTCCATGACCGGTTTCTTACAATTATCATAGCATTTCATATAAAATTAAAATTGAATTATGTGCATATGTAAAAATTCATTTCCTTAAAACAAACACATGTACTAAGACCACAATTATTGTTTATGATTTTTAAATTTCACTCTGAAATGATTATAAATCAGTAGATTTTGATCTTCAAAGTATGTGGGTTGTCTGAAATGTGGTCATAATAGAAATCTGACATGTTTTATTTATTGTCATACATTTCCTGTGTAAAAAATTCCATGACTTTTCTATGACATTGACCTGAATTTACAAATTCCATCACTTTTGAAGGCCAAAAATAAGTTCATTATCACAATGTTCAGACAGATTTTTCAGTCTACAGGTAAATTTTATCTGTAATGTTATTTTTTTTTTATGTAACATCCCACCTTAATGAAATCTGGAAAAAAAGCTGTATTTTTACCTGTGTCATCTTTAACTTTCTGATGGTCTCCAGAGCTTTAACATATCTTGTTGATGCAAATATGTCATCGAACTTGTCCTTCAACTGTTTCCCTTCACTAAGAGGCCTACAATTAAATAAATATGTTTTTCTTAATATTGTGGTCTTTGTATCCTTAAATGCCAATACGATGTTTATACACAGACAGTAATAGACATATTGGTTTTGCCTGATGTGTATTTTTGCAATCTGTTAGAATTGCTGAAATAAGATTTTTTTATTCAAAGTTATTAAGCAATTTAATTGGGGAGTGGACAGGGAGGTCTTCAACCCATGCACCAAGCCCCCCCTCTGACCTTCTTTCCCACCCCTTGATCTCCACTTCTCACTCTTTGGTTATTTTTGGTCTTTTGATGTTTATGATATTAAAAACGAAAGAATATGGAATATGTGCCAGAAAGACACGATCCACATATTGATATGATTTTGATAAATATACAAAAGCAAAATTTCACTGCGTGTGAAGCGCTTTTCTGGATTAACCTTCATCAGACACGCTAGGAGTAAAAAACTTGGAAAACCGGTAAAATATTAGATTTGATAAAACAAAAACAGCAGCAAAAAATATTACAATGACCAAACAGATAATTTTTTCAAATTTTAAAGAAATAGCCAAACGTTGTCAAATTTGGGAAATATGTAAAATGTGCCTTTCCAACACATATTCCAGTACTCGAAAATATATAAGAGCATACAACTGAAGCACGGGGAAGCTTTCTACGACCTCCACACGGCACTAAAGCCAAACTCTGAAATAATATTAAAAACGAAAGAATATGGAATATGTGCCAGAAAGACACGATCCACATATTGATATGATTTTGATAAATATACAAAAGCAAAATTTCACTGCGTGTGAAGCGCTTTTCTGGATTAACCTTCATCAGACACGCTAGGAGTAAAAAACTTGGAAAACCGGTAAAATATTAGATTTGATAAAACAAAAACAGCAGCAAAAAATATTACAATGACCAAACAGATAATTTTTTCAAATTTTAAAGAAATAGCCAAACGTTGTCAAATTTGGGAAATATGTAAAATGTGCCTTTCCAACACATATTCCAGTACTCGAAAATATATAAGAGCATACAACTGAAGCACGGGGAAGCTTTCTACGACCTCCACACGGCACTAAAGCCAAACTCTGAAATAATATTAAAAACGAAAGAATATGGAATATGTGCCAGAAAGACACGATCCACATATTGATATGATTTTGATAAATATACAAAAGCAAAATTTCACTGCGTGTGAAGCGCTTTTCTGGATTAACCTTCATCAGACACGCTAGGAGTAAAAAACTTGGAAAACCGGTAAAATATTAGATTTGATAAAACAAAAACAGCAGCAAAAAATATTACAATGACCAAACCTGGTTCCCAACTCCCTGTCTATTTTATCCCAGCTTTCTGCTCCCCCCAACCAACCTCTATATTACTGTCCCCTATCCAGGGCCTAAGAATTTCACTGATGACCCTTCGAATTAAAGATCTGTTGGTGGGAACATTAAATATACAAAATGTGATTACCGTATAAGTGGTTATTTTCGCAGTAATTTAATTTTCGCTTTATTCGCGTCCAACAACAGGCGCGAAAATTAAAACTCGTGAAATATTAATTGCCTATATAAAGTGTTATAATATATTCTAAACCGTGAAATATATATTACGCATAAATAAAATCATCCCCTTTTTCAACAAAATCGCGAAGTTTTCCACCCGCGAAAAAAAAAATACGGTATATCAATTTTAATGGGCCGTTGGTTCCCCTCAATATAATGGGCATTCTGCCCCACAGGAAACATTTTTCAATGGAATAGTCCTAAGTCATTTGTCAATTTTTATGAATAATATTTGAACTTACCAGTTAGATTCCTCCTGATGACAGAAAATCACATTCTCTAAAACTGGTTTGGAAACTCCTAGTGCTGTTATCATCTGTACAGAGAGAAAAATAAAACAAGCCAAAAATCAGTTAAGGTATAATCAAGAAAATTTGTCATAACTAACCAATGATTCCGAATATGAGGAAATATTCAATGAGTGACCGAACAACCCAATAATTCACGTGTGAATTATAAAGGTTGTTCGGTCACAAGTTGAATATTTCCCATACCTGGAATCTTGAGTTAGTTATACTATTTATTACATAAATAATCTTCAAATAAGGCTTAAATTATGGTTGAATTAAGGAAATTTCCGGTTGGACTATTTTATGCAGGCACAATGGTTATTGACGTCATAGACGACGTTATAGGTAACGTAAAAAAAAACCAGTTAGTTAAAATTTCCCGCATTTTTAGTTATTTCACCGAGTGAGATAAACGATTTCTGTTCACTCAGAAATCTCGATATTTCACTACTATCTATGTAATAATTACTTATAATTAAAGGGAAGTAAAACAAGTAATACTGTGAGCGAGCTCACAAAAGGATACCCCCCGCTTCATATTGGACTCTGTATTGTAAAAAAATCTCAAGTCCAGTTATCTCCCCTCAATAATAACCAAGAGCAATACAAATTCTTCATGCACATCTACAGATGATGTACTTCTTTCATGTAAAGTTTCATCAAAATCCATCAAGCGGTTTAGGAGGAGTTGCGCTTACAAGGTCTCCCATTGAATAATGTATTTAAAAAGTCTAAGTCCAGTTATCTCCCCTGAATGATGTCTGATTGCAATGAAAATTCTTCATGCACATCTACATATGCTGTACTTCTTTTATGTAAAGTTTCATCAAAATCCATCAAGCGGTTTAGGAGAAGTTGCGCTTACGGGGTCTCCCATTGAATAATGTATTATAATGTATTTAAAAAGTCTAAGTCCAATTATCTCCCCTGAATGATGTATGATTGCGATGAAAATTCTTCATGCACATCTACATATGATGTACTTCCTTCATGTAAAGTTTCATCAAAATCCTTCCAGCAGTTTAGGAGGAGTTGCGCTTACGAGGTCTCCCATTGAATAATGTATTTTAAAAAGTCTAAGTCCAATTATCTCCCCTGAATGATGTCGGAGTGCTATGAAAATTCTTTATGCACATCTTCATATGATGTACTTCCTTCATCTAAAGTTTCAGCAAAATCCTCCCAGCGGTTTAGGAGAAGAAGCGCTTACGAGTTATGTGGACAGACGGACAGACGGACAGACAGACAGACAGACAGACAGACAGGGTGTTTCCTATAATTACCCCCCCAAACTTTGTTTGCGGGGGGTATAACTATCCTACAATATGCTTCTTTTGTGTGTGTAGCTGTTCAACACCCTTTTTGATGCCCCTTGACTGTATAGGGCAGTAAGTTTTAATGGTGGATGAAACTGGAGTAAAATTGACCTTGGGCAGGTAACTTACAAACCTAATTACATACAGGTAGAAAGGTCCAGTATTTGTAAATTACAAACCTAGAATTCATCCAAACAACCTGTAGAAGCATTAGACTAGTGTCGTAGTGTGGTTTTTAAATTAGCACCTTAGGCAACACAGCCACTCAGACCCCTCTATGGGATGAAATACAAGTCAGTAATCTAAATAAGGTACTTTATTTTAAAACAGCAATCTAGGTACATGTAAAAGATCATACCTCTTTATCTATCTCTGCACACTTAGAACTGATGCTTTTCTTTTCTCCTGCTTTATTCCTTCTGGTAATCACACCATCTAGAGTCTTCAGAGTGATCTGTTTTAACTGAAGTATAACAAAACATATTTTCATATAATGAATCAAGATTGCAATTACATGAAAATTCAAACTTTGTAAGGTTTTTAAGTTTTGAGTATAAATACATTTATTGTATTTAAACTATTGGAAAAAAAGTTATCAGATAAATTGGCTTAGCTTTGTTGTTTACATTGTAATAAAAGTCCCCGTTTATACATTCACAAGATTTCAAAAAGATTTCTTTTTTTTCTTTTTTTAGAAATCAGCATATGAAAATTCAAAAAAAATAAGCTGATATATGACAGACAGACAAACCAATGAACATCCTAAAAACAATATACAAGTATTCTGAAACTTTTGTTCGAAAGCCATTATGATTGCAAAAAATGCCTGGGTCTAAATGTATACCTTTTGTGTAGCAGTCATGCTTCTCTGTACAATAGTTTGCTGTCCCGAGACATCGTGGAACTGTAACCTGACCTGTGCTTTCACCTCTCGCTCATTGGCATACTGGCAAATATATCAGAAGATACATGCTTAATACTTAATGTTGCATTAGAAATAAACAAAAGGTTAATCATGTTAACAAGTACTTATCATGGAGAGGTCAGAGCAAACATTTTTAAAGTGCCATTCTCTGTAAGAATCAGGCAATGGGTGAATCATGATTAAAAAAACACACGAGTTTGACTTCAAAATACTGTTCAAAATGCTTAAAAGTAAAAAAAATGCATTGGCACTTTTTTTTAAAGTCAGAAATTTGAGATATATTTTGGTTGAAATGCATATAAAATTTGAATCTAAGGGAGGTACACTAAATTCTTATCATTTTAACAGAATTTGTTCTCCATCCTCTGACACTCAAGACAACAACTAATGTTTGTTTCTTCATTAGAAGGCTATTTTGAATGACAATTTATTGTCATCAAACAAATACATAATATGTCAGACAATATGTCATTATTAGACCATAGGTATGCTTAGTTTTTATGTAAACTTACATTGAGGTAGAGCAAATGCTCAACACGTTAGGCCACACTATGATCTTGGGATGAAGAGCAATCATCTATGCTCTGATTATTTGCTTTTGTTTTTTTTTTCAATGTTGATTTTGTGAGTTTGTGCCATGTATATTTATATATATCTGCTTTTTGCATAGTATTAAGGTACTCTACCTTAATCATTATACATTGTAAATACTTCCACCAAGCACTGTAAATGCGGAAATTTTTGCAGGTGTTATTTTTGCATTTTTGTAAACGTAACCTTTTGCATGGGGGATAATTTCATGTTTCTTCAAATTATTTATATTATTTGCATAAAGAAGAAGCAATTCGTGTTGGAGGAATTTTCAGGGAGAATTGAGATTGCAATTTAAGCGAAAATTACCCCCACACATAAAATTTTCCACCTTTACAGTACATGTATCTTATTTCATAAAACATCCTAATGTGACAAAAAATATATATACATGTATAAACATACAAGTTCATGATGTATCTTTCTTAAGTGTATATAGCTTATAGCAAGTTCCTTTTGCATGCAAAAATCTAAAACAATGCACCTTATGCATGTAAGGATAACATTTTTAGTGAGTTACAGGTACCAGTACACATTTTCATTGCTAAACCCATCTTATGTCCAATTTGCACTAACCTCAAACTTAATCTGGTGTGAATGATTATTGCTTTATTTGCAGATCTAAATGTATAGCAATTTAATTCTTTATACAATTATATTGTTACCTTTGGATCATGAACAAATGCTCCCCTTTCTGTTACAACCTTGTAGCATTATTTAATATATAATTTTATTGTGTTACCTTTGGATCATGACAAATGCCCCTCCTCTGTTACATCCTGGTGGCATTACTTAGTATTATACAAATTTATTGTTAACAAATGCCCCGCCCCCCTTTTTGTTACAACCTTATACCATTACAGTCAAACCTGCCTTAACAGCCACCTTTATTAAGCAATCACCTGTCTTATACAGCCACATTTTTTTGTCCCTTTCTATGATGAAATCAACAAAAATGAACCTGAATTAGGAAGTCAACTTTCTTATGTGGCCACTTTTTTCACGTCCCAAGGGTGACCTCTTAAAACAGGTTTGACTGTATTATATAATTTTATTTTGTTACCTTTGGATCATGAACAAATGCCCCTCCTCTGTTACACCCTGGTGGCATGATCCCTGTCGTGATGTACTTTAATGACTCAATCACAGTCTAAAAAGATAAAAGATAAATTTATTAAACAATGTATTATATTCTTTTTTTAATTGCATCTTGAACAAACTAACAACTATATATAGCAATAATACTTTATTTTGCTTTGTTAAAGAAATACATGTCCAATTAAGACTGGGTTTCATATTCGATATGTGAGTTCTCAATAAAAGCCCTGTAAAATCAGAATTGTAAAATACAAGAAAAAAATTATGCCTCAGGGCCAAATTTACTTACTGTTTTTCCAGTCCCGTTTGGACCCAGTATCAATGTCAGGGGAGTAAAGAACTGGATGATCTGTTTTTCTTTATCATCGGGACCAAAGCTTCGGATCCCTTGAATGCTCATCTTATCTATGGAAGACATCTTGGCCTTTAATCTGTCAGAATTTTGTTAGTATAGCTGCAACAAAAAAGTGATAAGTTTCATACATGTATCTTTTCAATTCAAATCAATACACTGAGTTCTGATCTCTTTAAAGTTTCATGATCAAATGCTATTAAAAATCTGGCATGACTGTGGCAGATCCAAATATTTTCAAACTGGTGGGTGTGCAATGAAAAAAATCTTTTTGGACTTCTTGTTCCATATTAGAGGGTGGTAAAGGGTTATTTTCATGCTTTGTTTTCGACGTTTTTATTTAACGTGTTTTCGTGATTTTGATTTTTATTTCTCGTTTTTTCGTGTTGTGGAGGTTGTATGTGCTCCGTTTTTGTCTGTATTTTTGTCACGTGTTTCGTTTTTGGCGATTTTTATAGCCCGTGCTTCGTTTTCAGCGTTTTCAAAGCACCTGTTTTTGTGTTGGGACCCCCCCCCCTTTTACCACCCCCATATTAGTTTCTAACCAATTGTTTCCTGTCAAACAGGAGGGCCTGCGCCTAGCAGGCTGGTTCTAGATCCCACACTGTATTATCTGATACACCAAAACTGGATTACTGTGGTTTCATTATTATTCATGGGTATCAATTTTCGTTGTTTTCGTGGGTTGCCTTAAACCACGAAATTTGATACCACATTAAAGGGAGATTGAACTTTGATCTGTATGCTGCAGACTTCAAAGCCACAAATTTAAGAATCCACGAACTGATCCTATTTTATCAAACCACAAAAATTGGTACCAACGAAAATAAATGAATCCACAGTATACAATGGGTCTAGATGTATTATTTGTTATCTAAATGAGAATAGATTGGTTTTGACTGTATCCATACTTGGATCACAAATTCCATAATAGCCACCATTTTACCCTGATTTTAATGGAAAATTTGTACCTACTGTCAGTTGAATGAAATAGGAAAAGATGTATTTTTCCCTCAAATCCCTGGAAAACCTTCATTTTTGTATTTCTTTAACCATGACAAATTGACTAACAGGACTTTTTATTTAATTTTCATTAAAATTGACTTGAAATTCATCAGTGAACATCTTGCTTCCATCATCCCCATGTTATTACATCAGATTTTACCTCAGTGGACCTTTGACATATGCGCATTCTAATAATTGGAATGGATGACTTGCAATTGGTCTATTGAGTTTTAATATATTAAGTATTATGATGTTAATCCTCCTTTGAAAAAACTTCCTGCAATCTGTATCTGTATGTTATCTTTACATCCTTTTAATAGGAGCCTGGACAACTGTCACGATGTGACGTTACACAACCTGCCACCAAAAGACGGGAAGGATGTGTTCTAGCATTCCGTAACACTGACCCCAGTGCATCGGTACGGATTTCTGTGTGTCTAACCTAACTCCCTTACCTGATGCGTCAAACCAAGAGGAGAAAATGGACTATATGTACTGGCAGCCGGACCCATGCACCCTCCCTCCCGTTTACTTTTCTGGTTGCTCACCCATTAACAAACTGTACAAACTGTTACAACAAGCAGAAACTGTTTACTCACAAAGACCTGAAGTGGCGTTGTTGAAGATGAACAATGTACAGTTGTTGACCTTATAGTTTTGGAATTGGCGTTGTGTTTGTTTATTTTTCACCTGGATTTGGAGGTGCTCCTAACCGTAGGAGAAACTGAAAACAAAACTTTATCGGAAACGGAGAGACTACGACTAATGGCGACCTACACAAGTGAATCGAAACGTTTTTCTTTATAATACAGCTACTGCCACCTACCATATTAAGTTTACACAAGAGTAAATACCGCGAGAAATAATAAATACATGCTAGGATTCATTTTACAGTACACGAGTGACCATCCAGTGTCTAAAGTTTATGACATGTATAGATTATAGATTTTGACAATAAAAACATTCGTTATGGTAAATATCATGTAAAGGTAAATCAAATCTTGTTGCTGGTATATGCCAAAGTTTCAGTTTGATACATACATTTTGTACTAGAAGAAGACAATGACGGGGATAATGAGATGTGAAATAATTTCCCGCGTTAATATTGACAATGACATGTATTGACATTTTGTTTGCGCAAAACTTAGGACACTCAATGCTTTGAATGCAAGTAGAATGACCATTTATATTACTAAAGCATCGTCTTACAGAGCCGTGTCTTCTTTCAGTTTACAATTATGCTAAAATCATGAATTTCTCAAAAACAAATTGATTTTCTGTTTCTCATTTTCCAATGCATGGGTACTTATTTTGAGAGGGGAATGAAACGCATTGTTGGAAGGCTTTTTAAAAATAACCGAGCAAAGACTCCAAAATTGAGGAACACCGCCTTGTCTAGTCCGGTACCCCATTGATGATATTTTCTAATGGCTAAAGGTATTCTTGTAAGATAAAGTCGATTCATATTATCTTGGTCTTTAAATCCAGAGTAGTTTGTGAAAAAAAAAAAAACAAATCTCACAAACTAAAACCTGGGATTCACGTGCTGGGATTATCATGAATAAGTTGTTAACTAACCTTAATTATTTCATAGAAGCAAAGAGGTATTCGAGTGTCAAAAAATAAAGTCCGAAAGGGCAACGACGAAATCGGTAAGCAAGAACAAAAAACACGAAGAAACACAAAACACAAAATCAACCGAACGGAAATCAACTCGAACGCGAACTCAAGTCGTAACAAGAGTGACTGTGACAGGCTCAGGTGCTCCGGAAGAGTAACTTATTATG
>CAXARO010001350.1:0-63800 GCA_963971305.1 Arcuatula senhousia
CGAGGAATGGTTGAGCTTCGCATTTACAGTTGTTTGTGGACTACAGGGCTTCTTTATTGCATTGTCTAATTTTACATCTAACAGATTTCGGAACCAAAAGGAAGAAACATCAAGTGGATCTTTGTAAACAAAAAAAATATGTTTATGTTGTCATAATGTCATTATGTTGTTTTAAGTTTCAATTAAATCAATTGCCTTGATTGTTTATAACGTTCCATGCAACATTGTTTACTGATGTTGTTCCAAAGTTTTGTTGTGATGATTTTTCGTCTGCCGGTTTTGTCTTTGTCTTAACGGTTTTATGATACTGATTACCCCTTTGGTACACCTTTGCTTCTCTCCACCAATACAATCTTAGAATTCTACTGAACTTTTAATCATTTCGTTTTGTGATCCATATCCAAAATGAAAACTATGCTACCATTTGTTGGGAAAATATGTATTTTTGATATTTTAATGTAAAGATGAATATTTTCAAAACTTATTGTTTTATATATTGTTCGCTTCATGTATTCATTCACTTATTTATTCATAACGTTATTTTGTTTGTTCCATTTATAAGATTATAGTTTAGTTGGATTCATAAAATAAAAATATTTATAATATTCTTATGAGGTATTCTTGTATAAGTATCTGAACCTTGCGCATATGGTTATGACTAATTATAATTACCAATATGAAGAGAAACATTAAACTGTTAGTTATAAGTTAACATTTGTGGTGAGTGGTAGAAAATTTCGTAACAGTTTTCTCAGCAACTACTCATCACGGCTTTGATATTTGGTTAGCAGTATCGTCGTGGGGTCCCTATTGTGTCACAAAACAACATTTGTCTAAAAACTAGACCTTTCGAACATAATATTGAAATAAAGTTATAAACATCGTGCTCCATGACCTGGTTGACCTAACAACTCTTCGTTTGAAATGCCTGTATATAGTCAATAATATGAGATAGGCCTAAATGCGAGCACAGCAAAAATATACCCCATACCATGAAACATCAAAGATGGATCATCTTTTTGGCCCTCATATGACGGAATTCCACGCCTCAATTGAGGAATAAAATCGTTTAGAAATCAGAATATAAGATCTAGAGGACCCCATTCCCGAAAAGATTTTGATCGTAGTTATTTCTATTTTAATCAGTTCATTTTCTAGAATGTTCAGTTTGGGACGAGGTATTTGGGGCGAATGAGCGTAAAAAAAGAAAAGGTATAAAAATGAATAAAATTTGTTTACTTAAAAAAATGAAGAAACTCATCGTCATCAGAATATTTTCTCCTTGTCTTATATTGACAAAGACTTTTTTTTTGGAAGGCGATTAGCAAAATTGGTGATTATTTTCAAATTCACATCGAACCTGTGTGCACGTGAAATTGTAAGAAGCATATCCGGACGAAAAAAATCAATATCAGCGTTAGGCAAATTTTTCGCGGGAACTTGTTGTAGAGCTCTCCGCTCTCGCGGGCACTTCGTGCCCGCTACGAGCTGTGCTCGCTATTATTGCGGTTTTCACTTCTAAAACGTTTTACCATATGAGTTTCAATAAATGAACCTGTAGCCAGTTTCAGCAACAAAAAACGATTTTACACAATAATACGACATATTATGCATATATTTTGTGAGCCGCTTTATCTGTGTGCAATATTTAGTATTCCTGTTATTATCATTTTGTTGCTATAATCATTTGTAAAATATGGTTTTTTATACAAACACCAAAAGAGCACTTTCCAATAAAAAGGCAGTCTTATTGAGTTTTTTTTATTTGTCATGGTATTCAGTTAACGAACAATGATTTTAATCGGTATTGTAAAATTGCAATTCATTGTTACATTGACATGTTTGTTCCGATGTTTGTGCGAATGTGTTGGGATTTCCCAAAAGGTTTATTGATTGCACCTGAAAATGTTTGCATGTTTTAAATATTGAGGTTTTTTTTGCATAGTCTTTTGTTTTATAACATTGATTGTATCTTTAATATATAAAACTACTGAAGGGCCTGGAAGAACAACATGTTTAGATAAGGTAAACCCTAGAGGAGTCATGGTCAAAGCAAAATTTTTGACGTCATATAACTCAGGCTAGAGCTTAAAAGCCTACGGTTCTTTTTTTTATTTTTTATTATGTATAAATAAAACTATGGTGAAGTGATTATCAGAGTACCAAAAACAGTTACCCCGAATTCTATTTTGAAATTTTCTACCAGGGGTTGTATTAGACACATTTGCACATAAGCTTGGTCCAAAAGCCGGTCAATAAAACAAAGGTGCCACATAAAAAAAACTAAGTAAACTTTGTACAAGCCGTAGGAAGTTGTAAATAAAGGTAATAACAAAATTACCGAATTTAGAGGATTAATTTCAATGTCCGAAGAGAAAAGACAAAACATGGAAGACCCACCGGAATAGCAAAAGATTGCAATGTTCCTGACTTGGTACTTGCTCTTCCATTGCAATCCTAGGGACCGGTAGTAACACACTACGCAACATGGTTGTGAAGCCATAATAGGGATAACAAGATGATCATCTCAGTACAACAATCAGCAAAACACTTATCAAAACAAACATTAACCAATACGTTCACCTTAATTTTGAATTTTTCCACCATTGGCTGATAACAAAGGAAGAATTTTTTAGGGTCCGTATGAGACGCATTTCTTGTAACCTTGGTCTAGGAGTCGGTCACGGAAACAGCGGTGTCGTATGAAAAAAATCAACTTCTGTGCACCACTTTACTAATTTGACTTAAACTTACAACAAGACACAAACAAACGCCACCCTACTGATACTTTTAAACATATTTATAGATACTTAGACGTCATCCTTTCACTTAAAAACCCCACTTTCTCAAACTTCATAAATAATATCAGCTTAAAGGCATATTGTCTACCAAAATCACATTTTTTCGTCCCCAATTTTTTTAATGTCATTTAGCCCAAAATGTAATAAAAATAAAATTTGAATTAATTTTTTTTAACAAATTTGCCTTCAACTTTATTTTGCTCAAAATATAATCAGCTTAAAGGCATATTGTCTACCAAAATCACATTTTTTCGTCCCCATTTTTTTTAATGTCATTTAGGCCAAAATGTTATAAAAATAAACTTGAATAATTCTTTTTTAACAAATTTGCCTTCAACTTTATTTCGCTCAAAATATTTGACCATGTTGATTGATTATTTGTTTACATTCGAGACGACAGATATATTTTTATAGTATTTAATACGGCCATCGATCGGGATCTCGTATGTTTTGTTCCTGTAGAGTTTGATATGGTTTAAAAGAGTTTAAAATAAACTCATCATATGCCAATAGGGTTAATATACTACTTTCAGGGTAAAAAAAATAAGAATCGTATCTTTTATCGTATATTTTTTTAACGAAGATGACCATCCAAATTAAATTCTAGAAACAAATCAAAGAATAACGTGGAGCAATAGACAAAATTTTCCGCAACAGGCTGATCCTTCCCGTTAAAAATAGGTCAAGATTATTCCACTACCGCACACGTGTATGAATGCCTTTAATAATCTTAATGGGAATTTTAATTTGAATATGTTAACCAAGTTTTGCTATAATCGGTAATAAAAATTCAAATTTTCCGTCTAATTTTTTTCTAAGAAAATATGAATCCATTTGTTGTAAAACCGGTTATAGTGAATGCGCACTATTTCAAAGTTCATGATATTTAGGCTTAACTATAAACAATGTTGTTGTGTAATGTATTATGATATATGGCCTGCGAAGCGTAGCAAGACATAGATGTGACTTTACCGGCAGCGACAGCTTTTGAGCACCTTCATATCTCAAGAACTATAAGTCATGGTTGATGAATCTTGGTATAGATATGCACAAGAAGAAGTTTAGCTCAGTTGCAAGAGGTTCAATTTTATTATGAATTTTGTTTGTTTAGGGGACGACCATTTGATTCTGAGGGGGGGGGGGCTGGCAGTTTTTGTAAATAAATATTCTGGCCTGGCCAAAGCTGAAAATAAATATTCTGGCCCTCACCCCCAGGAAAATAAAATAAATATCCTGGCCACAGATCCCATAGTATATTATAGTATATAAAAAAATAAATATTCTTGCCGCGAAGCGGCGAAAAATAAATTTTCTGACCCGGAAAATATTGAAAATAAATATTTTGGCTCGACCGAAACTGCCAAGCCCCCCTTAGAATCGAATGGTTGTCTCCTTATACCCTGATGCCCTGATAGATATGTGTATAAAGTTTAATGATGGTATCGCAATTCCTTCATGGTAGAGTAACTTCAACCTGTAAGTAAACCAAAGTATAAGTATAACAGCTCCTTTTAGTGACAAATTAACCATAAATTTTTATACGTGTGTGATGAAGGTAAAATGTTCATGTTCTGGAGACAAAGGGGGGAGAGACGTCGCTTCATTGTGTTGTCTCCCCTTTCCCTCCAAAACGGAATGAAAAATTATTTGTTTGGAACTCTAACTTCACATGTCCGTCCCCAAATTGGGGTTAACACTAGCTTCTTATGGGAACTACATTTGAATGCTAATACGGGGCACACTGTAAAACTGTGGGGTTTGGAGTGACGGTCTTTCGAGGCGTGGCCCTGGTAAAGAAAATAAATATGGTTGAAGATCTTTATTTTCCGCAATCCAAAAGTGAAGTCTAATAAAACATATATACAAAGTGTACAGATAATGCATCATGTCTCGTTTTAATAATTATTATTTTTATATACTAAATTTATCATTTTTCAATTATTTAAACTGTTTTAAAATACTTTCTAAAAATAATTTAAGTTCTTTAAACTAAGTTTAAAATAAAGTTTCTTTTTCAAAATAGTTATCAAAGATACACACCTGGTAAATAAAATAAATAATGTTTAGATCTTTAATGACCGCAATCCAAAAGTAAAGTGACGTTTTGGATTGGGATCGTTTAGTCCCGTCCCACGTGATAGTTTGGGACAAAGACCTTACCAGATATGTATTTTGATTGGTTGATTTATTTTTCTTATTAAAACATATAATTTATTTAACCAATGAAAATTTTTAGACTGTTTAATTATAAAGTACAGTAGAGTTAATTTTGTCTTGATATCCTTTTGTCGCCTTTTTATCTTACCAGAAGGGATTACATAAATTGTACAAACTCAAACATGCCAAAATAATCTTTTAATGGAAAATAACACTTATGGATTTATTTCTATTTATCTTTAATTCTTTCCTATAATCTTACGTAACTTTTGTGTGACATTTATTTTTTTTATTTCTCAATTTAAACTTCTAAACTTAAATTACAGTGAATATTTAATTAATGAGAACCTATTTATTACTTTTTACTTATTTAATCACTTTCTTATTAAACTGATTTAAAATTATTTCATAATTCAAACTTTCTATTTTTACTTTTTTGCTAACAATATCGTCATTACATATCCCCGTAGTTTATTTGAAATTGCTCCTGCAATTTGCACAATTTTACTCTCTTTTATTTATTTTTTTAGCCGGCAAACTGCCACGCTATGGTGTTTTATTTTTATGATTTTACTTGGTTTATGACTTATTAAAATTCTGCAATTAAGTAAATGTAGTTATTAAAATTCTGCAATTAAGTTAATGTAGTGAAATATGGCATATTCATTTTCATTTTGTATGTATTATCATTATAATATCTCCGGACGAACGTACGGTCACGTGTCACCCTATTCTTTGGGCCACGAACGAGTGCAATGTCCGCCCGTGCCGTTTTATTCTAATTTTAGCATTACATTTTTACGATCTCCGAACGAACTTACGGTTACGTGTCACCCTCATTTTTGGGCCACGCCCGAGTGCGATGTTCGCCCGTGCTGCATTTTTTAGAGCCATTCCTCCGTTTATCCTATCTTCATTTTATTCCTTTTTATTATATGTTAATGTGCTCGGCAAGTTTTACAGACAATGCATAGTTTCTAAAGCATTTGATTACTCGTTTCGTAATTCTAGATTTAATAAAATGTCTCTACATAAAACTTATATAAAATGCATTCACGGTTCGGGGATCTGCCCCATATAGCACTAATTTTAAAATAGAAACAACTACTTTAAATTCTTATGATGCATCCTGCATTTGTTCATATGACGGGAGATTTTATAAAATTTCTATACTCAACATTTTATTGTAATCGCTTTCAGAAAACAAAGCTGACGAAACTGCAACACATAACTTATATATAGTGCACTATTTTTTCTTTTAAATTTCTTCATTTGTTTCTTTACTTTAATCACAGCTTCATCTTTTCAGGTATCTAGATTTGTCTAAACTAAACCTAATTTGACCCTGTAAAAGTCATCTGCTTATTTGGATCCATTTTAGCTCATCGGCTATTGATTCATTTTAGCTCATCGGCTACTCAATTTATTTTAGCTCATCGGCTATTCAATTTATCGATCTCATTTATTATAATGAATATAACAAAATTTCTACATTACAATTGAGTGACGTTTAAGGATTGTAACTTCCGTTACCAGTTCTCTCTTAAAACAAAAGAATCAATGCAAATTTAGATAACTTCGTCAAGTCAAAATCTGCTCTCAAGTTTAAGGAATTTGAACAACACCTTATTCATACACTTTTGCAGTTTGCTTTTTATAGATGTTTTGACGATTTTTTTTTTAGATGATTTCTTTCTTAAAATTAACGTTATCATGCAGACTTTAGGGGATTTTGATATTCTTTCATTTTCACATGAACATTTTTTTTTGCTTTGATATACATCAAGTTTAGATAATTTATTTAGTAATATAGAAACTTGCTGATTTTATTTTAATTATTTCTTTATCATTTAATCAAACTTTTAGTTACTTAATAGTTACTTAAAGAAAACACTTTTTTTACTTGAAATTGATGTTAGAAATTCTAATACTAAATTCAATAAAATTTAGATTTACTATATATATATTCTTTAACTTATTTTCACAAAATTTAGTTCAAGCGTTACTTACGATAATTTAGACAATGATACATCAATCTGTACAAGCAAATCAAACAGTAACATATTTACAAAAAATACATTATTTAAAGTCCAATAGAAAATTTTAAAACACAAGTTGAATATTTTAAATTATAGGTCCATTTCTCCATCGAATCCGAATCACAGTTTGTCGCCTAGAATTTTGTCAAAAGTTCTGTTGTGTCGTCTCAGTTCGCTCGTCGTCGACGAATTTTGTGAAGTCCAAATAGTTTATGTTATTTTTTTTTATTCTGCTCTTCTGCGTAGAAGTAAGTATAAGTCCGAATTAAGGTTCCAAATGTTCCAAATTAAGTTTCCAAATGTCCAAATTAAAAATCTTCGTTCGTTGGGGAATCGAATTTGTAACTCGCTTGGCTTGGCGACGGTGTCGAAATCTTCTCCTCCGTCTCCGCCATCTGTGATGAAGGAATTTGTTGATGTTCTGGAGACAAAGGGGGGAGAGACGTCGCGTCATTTGTGTTGTCTCCGCTTTCCCTCCAAAACGAAAAGGAAATGTTATTTATTTGGAACTACATTTCGATTTCACTAATACGTCAGTCCCCATAACTGGGGTTCACTGGTTTCTTCTAGAAACTACATTATGAGGCCCAATAAGAATACACTTGGAAAACTGCGGGTATTGCGGTGGTGGTCCTTTGTGGCGTGGCCCTGGTAAAGAAAATAATTATGGTTTAAGATCTTTATTTTCCGCAATCCAAAAGTGAAGTGACCTTTTGGATTGGGACCGTGTAGTCCCGTCCCACGTGGTAGTTTGGGACTAAGACCTTACCAGATATGTATTTTGATTGGTTGATTTATTTTTCTTATTAAAACATATAATTTATTTAACCAATGAAAATTTTTAGACTGTTTAATTATAAAGTACAGTAGAGTTAATTTTGTCTTGATATCCTTTTGTCGCCTTTTTATCTTACCAGAAGGGATTACATAAATTGTACAAACTCAAACATGCCAAAATAATCTTTTAATGGAAAATAACACTTATGGATTTATTTCTATTTATCTTTAATTCTTTCCTATAATCTTACGTAACTTTTGTGTGACATTTATTTTTTTATTTCTCAATTTAAACTTCTAAACTTAAATTACAGTGAATATTTAATTAATGAGAACCTATTTATTACTTTTTACTTATTTAATCACTTTCTTATTAAACTGATTTAAAATTATTTCATAATTCAAACTTTCTATTTTTACTTTTTTGCTAACAATATCGTCATTACACGTGTACAATTTTAAGTTTCATGATGATACTATAATTCCTTCATGGTAAAGGAACTTCAACATGTGGGTAAACCTATTTCGGCAAAATGAACAAATACTGGTCACTTTCATAGATGAGGCATAAAAATAAAATACTCCCAGGATCCTGAATTGCTCACCTGGTCCTTAAGCCATAAGTGTCTATCTTTAAAGGTTCATTTGACAACAATCATCCAATGGAAACTTTTGTAGAACTTATTGAGCTGAAGGTTTCAGCAAGCAACAGATTGTCTCTATCTTCAATATGTTTTTTTTCAAACTTCAGGGGAAATGTTTAAATTCATAAATCATCTGACAACTTCAACTCAATGGAAACTTTTGTAGAAATACAACTTATGATTCTGAAGAGCCTAGGATCTTCTTATCTATTGTGATTGTTGAGTTATAAGCAATTTTACAGAACTTTGTTCTATATTAAGTAACAGCAGCCATATTTTTATTGAATCTTTTCAAAATGAGGATCGTTTAAAGTAACATATCATAATTTTTTCCTGCATTGTTTTATAAGTCAAATTAGTAAAGTGGTGCATTGATTCCAACGGGAACCAATTGCGATCCACTTATAGCAGATTTTCTTTATTTGAATCACAATTAATGGCAAATAAACAAACGCCACACTATACTGATACTTTTAAACATATTTATAGATACTTAGACGACATCCTTACACTTAACAATCCCATTTTCTGAAACTTCATTAATAATATCATCTTAAAGACATATTGTCTACCAAAATCACATTTTTCGTCCCCAATTTTTTATTGTCATTTAGACCAAAATGTAATTAAAAAATAATTTGAATATATTGTTTTGCTACCAAATTGCCTTCAACTTATTATTATTTGTTTATATTCGTGACGACAGATATATTTTTAGTGTATTTAATACGGCCATCGATCGGGATCTCGTATGGTTTTTTTTTCATGGAGACTTTAAAGACATAGAACCTATCAATTTCGCAATTTTTTACATTGAATGAAAAGTACATATATCAAAAATATACTATCTTAAACTTACCTTTACCAACAAAAAAAACTCAATGTTTTGCAGTTTTCTATAAAATAATCTTATTTTAATTATTCGCGTTGATTAAGTATTGTCCAGCATAAATATTTACTTTTGGTAAACTGGGTACTATCAAACTGAGAAACGAAATGTAACCAAACGAGGCGAAGAGAAAACGAAATCGGTAAATTAAGAAAAACGACTGGTGTCGGCTAAAATCGATTCATGTTTCTTTTTTTTATCAGTTTTGCTCGATTTCGTTTCCTTTCTTTACAGATTTCGGTTGCTTATTTTACTGTTTACGTTTCCTTCTTTACCGATATCGTTTTTGTTCCGCTCCGTTTCGTTTGGGTACTTTTTGTTTCTTAGTTTACCGGTACCCGCGAGTGTTTACATTCTATAATTAGTTTGTCCTCTTTTTTGACACTGTGCTTTTTTATTCAGTTTTCCGTCGAAAAGAATACTTTCTGGTAGGTTTTATGAAAATTTAACAGTTTCTTGAAAGGTTTTACAATGTATTCTTCAGATAGTGTGAATTTCATTATTTTTTTAAAAACTGTCAAAATGATAGGTTCTATGTCTTTAAAATGGTGACAAATTAAACAAATCTAATGTTTAGTATCTGAACCACCTTCATATATTATATACGAGCCATTAATGTCATTTTCTTTGCTTGGCGACTTTGGCGTTTTCGTCGCCATGAATATTTTTACGGGCTATAACCTCGAGGTACAGAGTACTGGCCGCTATTTTAAACAGTGCGCATGATTTAGGCGGGATTAAGTTCATTTATATATTTTTTTGTAACGCTTTAGAAATATTATTGAGTGTATATCTTTTTCGATTTTTAGATCAATTTGATACTATAGTAGTATTTTTGTTGTTCATATGTTTAAAATAAGACAAAACGAGTTGTCTGTTGGCCTTTTTTTTTGTAGTGAAAAAGTTTTTCATAGACAATATCCTTTTACAAATATCTAACTCGACCGGCGATAGATGTCAACAAACTAAAATATAATTATGATAAACTTAATTACTTTTCTTTCCCATTTGTAAATTTTCTTTTCCGTGAAGGCGATATACCTCTAGCTCCCTTTAACGGGGCGAACATTTCATAGTTAGTCAGATTTGCTCGAATTTTCAGTGGTGACAAAAACCATTTCATTACAGAAAAAAATACTAAAACAATTTTATCGATACTACAAATTAGTCAAATATTTTACAAATTCATTCATTAATATTTATAGTATAACTAATGAGGGGTGGCGAATATCACTTTTAATGTCACGAGTCTCGAATAACGCCAGGATTCAACAAGTGCGCAGAACTTGTTCCGCGCACGAGTTGAATCCCCTAGCGTTATTCAACACGAGTGACATTAAATTAATATTCGTCATCCCGAATCAGTTATATTATTTATAATATAGATAATTTAGATAAACGTGTCAAATAGATCATCAAAATAATGAAAACGAAAGAAATTATTGACTGATGAATTGTTTATTGCGCATTCATCTATGTTACGTGTTTTTCACGGGAAATTCCACAAGGGTTAGGGATAATAGTGATAGATATAGCTTAATTTGGCTTGTTTTATATTTTATTTATTAGTGATTGTTTTGATTAGTGTTTTGTTGATTGTTGTACTGAGATGGTTCTCTTAATATTCCTATTATCAGTCAGACAGGTGGTGACAAAATATTATCTCCCTTGTAAATAATTTGTATGTCTAACTGATCCGAAAAACACATCATTTTGAATGACGCGGTGAGCTGAAATCACCAACTTAATCTTTTGATTAATAAAAAGTAGGTCATGGTTATTTTCAAGTTCGGGTACAAGTGAATGGACAAAATATTGACCTTTTTTCTTCGTTAGGATGTTTTACGCATAGAATAATAATTTGTGACAAAAAAGGAATTTATTATCTCTAAGGAATAACCGGAACTCTATAAAGGTGATAAACATGTTGAATTTAAAAAAATAATGGAAAGTGCGACGGGTTACATACTTTGACAGATGACGACCAATCTTATGCTTTTTTGTTGACAAAATTTTAAGGAAATCGGAGAAAAATGTTTTTTGTCACAAGCAAGTCTAAAACGTTGCTAGGCAAATGAAGGGAGACGATTACAGTTTTACAAATCGAACAAACCTCACTTAATAGACCTCCCCCTTCTAAAACGTCATTTTACATTTGCTTATTATCATTTTATTATAAAGACATGCATTATATTAATAAAAAGTAAAATTTAAACAGTTTCACCAGTTTAAGCCTTATATATTGCAGAATTAAAGAAAAAATATTTCGTGAAGTCGAGTAGACCATTGCTATTTTTAGCTGGGTATGAGATACTCTCAATGTGTATTTATTTTATGAATGAAATTTCTATATTTAGAAAGGGGGATTCACAAATAACTTATGAAATAAGCACAACTTTGACAATCATTTTTATCAATACCGCTATAGCGACGGGTTCAGGAATTTTTTATCAGAAAGAATGGAGTCTTATCTGTTGGATATATTTTTTTCAGATTTTTAAGAGCATGATGTTTTATTTGTCACTAAGGACATCAGACCCCATAATATCACTTAACATGAGAAATGTGCTTTTTTCACGCTGCAAATTTAATAAACCAAGGCAAATTCGGTGTTGTTTACTTTCATTTTACATATTTTATATCACAATTTATTTTAAAAGTTGCTCTAATAAACTTTTTAATGCCCATAGTTACTACGTAAACATGCCGAATCAAATTCTACCTTATTTACTGAAGAGCGCATATTCTTTTGTCTCGTTCTGGCCACCTTTCTGACTGTTATGTCTTTATAATTGTGATGAGTTTTGTGTAACTACCGGACCCTAAGATAGCAATGAAAGAGGGAGGTTTGGCGGGCCATAAAGCCTGTTTTAACCCATCATTTCATTTGAAGCACCTGTACCAAGTAAGGCCATTTCGTTCTTTAATTCTTTTATTATAAAGGATTGAAACATACAAAATATTTATTAGATAATTTTAAACCTTTTCTCCTCATTTTCAAAGGTTCATTCTTTGAAAACTTTCGATTTTTCAACTTTGTACACCACATTGCGATATATATTTTTTCCGGTGTGTCTTTTGTACTGAGATGATCACCTCAATATCCCTATTGTGTCTCACAACTATGTTGTGTTCTATGGTCATTACCGGATCCTAAGATCGCAATGGAAGAGGGAGGATTGGCG
Source organism: Arcuatula senhousia (assembly GCA_963971305.1). NCBI lineage: Eukaryota > Metazoa > Mollusca > Bivalvia > Mytilida > Mytilidae > Arcuatula > Arcuatula senhousia. The sequence continues at coordinate 12,493 of CAXARO010001350.1, forward strand.
CCAAAAAAACCTGGTTTAACCCACCATTTTGTTTGAAATGCCTGTACCAAGTCAGGACCATTGCGATCCACCAATTCTCCGGTAAGACTGATTCGTTTTTGTCATTTTCTCTGGACTATGAGATTGATCATTTAAGTTCGGTAGTTTTGTTATAACCTTTATTTCTATGTTTTGTCTTTTCTGTTGGATATTGAACTATATAGATTCTCCAAGTTTGGTAATTTTGTAATACCTTTATATACTTAAACCTCTACTATAACCATATAAATATATATTTTCCATGCAGCAACAGGATTGATTTCGATCAGATTGTATGTTAAACACGGGACCAACAGACTGTTGGAAAGACTTTACAAGTACATGAACATGTACTTCTTGGCTTAGTAAATGAAGCCAGGATTTTAAATAGAGTATTGCAAGAAAGATAGATGGTAATGAGTTCTGGAATAGATGTAGACAACACTTTCAGCATAAAAAAGTGAAAACTGATAAAACCCACAATGAAATAAGAGCCAGCAGCCTCCAACTAGACCAGTAGATACTGCTTGTTGCTTTGCAATTGGCACAAGGTAAAAAGCATATTTATTCGAATCCACTGGCGTAATTTATATGTAGACAACTGCTTCCTATTGCAGTTTATAATTAGCAAAAACACATTGTGACAAAAATAGATAAAAGTTATAAAAAGAGAAAAGAGAGAGAAACAGATAAGTTGAAATCAAAATATAAACACAAATGTCGATGTATTATTAAACTAATAGGTAGTGTCCATGCTTCCTTTTTTACAATAAATTATATGCATAGATTTCGGAACTGGACTAGATCTACTAGATAATCAAGGAATATGTGAGCCACTGAAATCACTTAGTAGTCCCCCGTAATCCACCAAAATGACTAAGTCGATAAATAGGAAGTACATATTCGACTGACCAAATTTCAGACCTCGCAATAAAAACCCTATATTGAAGTAATTTATCAAATTTCAAGTCACTGTGATTTGTATTGCTGGGGGAACTGTCATTTAGATGTTAAATGAATGCGCTTTGTCAATATTGCGCATATCAGCTGCATTAAATGTTCTTTGATATTAGTTATTCAATTTATCCAAAGATATCTTTCCGCAACTACGTCTAGGTCGTCGCTCTTAAGCGCTTGCTTTAATATTTTTTTTCATATAGAAATCAATGCTAGGGTATTTTGTGCGAACGCCTATCCATCTTTTCTTTTTCACTATATTCATTATGTGCCTGTAAGTATTGAATACTAAGAGAGTGTATAATTTTTTAGCTTAGTTGAAACACAGGATCAGCTGCTCCAGCTTTTAGAGTTGAGGGTCAACAAAGGGAGATTATTTGGTTGAAATGTGTAGGGAAAATTCAGTTTTTCCCATTTATTTCTTAGAAAATGAACGGTGACCCCATAATTTTATACTTTATTTTAAAGAACTAACCACAATTGATGTCTTTTCAAAATATAACAAAAATCTATTCCGTGAAATTCGAAAAAAATAATTTGAACCATTTCCCCCTATATAAACAGATCAAATTTATGAAAAACATTAAGCACGGTGATCTATATTTTTTATTTCATTTTTCAAACATATAAACTTTGATACTTCTTCTGACAAAATTTTAAAAAGTTTTATCCAACCAATTTTTTTCCATTGTACTACCTTAAAACAAAGAATAAATTTGAAAAATTTAAATGATCAATATTTGTATTGATCTTTAAAAAAAATGAAGTATCCGAATAGTCTTAAAAATAACTATAAAGAAGAAAATGGATACAAAATATGTTTTAAAAACTTCATATGAAAGATTTCAGGTACATGTAGGTTCCGTTGTATTCCGTATTGCGTCGAACTAAGACGAACAAAAAAGTAGCAGAGCTTGATACACCTTTGTGATTCTAACTATTCCGTGATGAAACGTACAGGTCCGTGTATTTGTCGCAACAACCCGTAGGGAATACGTAGCAATTTCGTACTTGAACCGTAGTTGATCAAAGCAGACGAATGCTACGGATCAATACGTAGTCAAAACGGATTATTACGTTCTTAGAACGACCTGAAACGCTTTAGTAAGGATCTTCTCCAGTTCTCTACGGTGGTTTAATCCGTAGCTGAATTTTGAACATGTTCAAAATTAGTCACGGATATACATGTTTAGTGCGTTGGACAACAGTTTAACGTAGATACAGCACGGATGCGGTACAGTGTGAAACATATAACTAAGGAAGTATCCATAATTATTTTTTCGCTCAATTTTGCATGTGGTTGATGTTGGCCATTTTTAAATTCGCTTACACTGCTATTTGCACTTACAACTGGGTGGTTTTCCTCACACCAGACATGTGAAGTCCCGTTGAGGACCGTATTTGGTTTCTTAAATGTACCCGTTGCCCCTAGCAAGGCTTAAAAGATGTCGAAAATTTTGGGACAAAATTACGCAAAATCGGAGTTTTGTCCTTATTTTGAACGTTGCCAGTGATCGAGCCTTCAGTTCAGGTGATACTTAACGTGTATGAAATGCAAGTACGTGACTAGTCCTCTCTTTAAAGGCAAAAAAAAAACATCCGATTTTGGCTTTTTTTCCGCAAAAGAAGTTCAAAAATAAAAAGATCTAAAAATAGCACATGTAAATTTAACCAAATTCACGGTTACCATGACACGCCTGAAGCGATGCCACCTGAGCAGTGGCATTGACTTTTTTCTATATTATTCGATAAAACAATTCTCAGGGATCATTATTTTTAGAGAAATGATCCAGATCTTTTATTTTCGTTATTTTATGGCCAAAACGAATATATATTTTCTTTTAATAAAAAATAGTTCACGGGGGGCACCTACAAAACCAAACATGGTGGAAAAAAAAGCTAATTGTGAAGTACTTCCTAACAACGAATGCTTCCGGGTCGTTTCCGTAGCTGATCCGGTTTAAAATATGTGAATGTGTGACTGGGGCATTAATGTGTGACTGGGGCATAATATAAACATTTACGTTCCAAAATACATTTTGTTTTATGCATATGATTTCATCGCATTCTCTTATTTTCTTCTTTTTTTTTTCGTTTTTCTAGGTTTTTTTTTTACTTTTGATAGTTATAAATAGTTTTGACAGGTCATAAATATGTTTGAGTTTAATTCTTGACAATAAGTATTCGTATCTCATATAAATGGAAGCCTATTTCTTCCATCGAGATAAATAAAAGTTGAGATAATTTATCATGAAAAGTCAACATAAACTTCGTGTTATGTCGACATCAGAAGACGTTTAGTCATTGTATTTTATCGCAATTCGTCAAGACAATTTATCGCTTTGTAGTGATTTATCATTACTTTTAACCGCTATATGACTATTTATGGCATCGAGACAAATATAAGTCGTGATGAATTCTATCAAAACGTCGCGATATTTTTCTTATTTTGTCGACTTAACCACACTTTTATCTCGACAGAACACAAATGTTCACCAAAAGTCGAGATTATCTCAATTATTCATGATACTTTATGTTACCAGTCAAGATATATATATCGCGATACTGTAAGTTTTTGTCGTGAAAATGCCAACTGAATTCAACAACATAGTTTGTGCGTTGAGACAATTTATGTTGTCTTACTTTGGTGTATTTATGGAAGTCAATTTCTTTAATTGACCTTAGTTTTAGGCAAGTCACATAATGGAATCAGACATTACAAAATACTAAACAAGATAGATAAGAATGCTACTCGTAGCCATTGTCCACCACCGAAACAGCACTAAGTCGATAAAGGGTCATATCTCCCATAAAAATGGTCAAATCAAAATGGCAGTACAATATGTTCCACTTAGTATGAAGGCAAATCGAATCCTACAAAATTTAAGCAAAATTATTGCGGCGGTTTGAGAGAAGTTGGAACCACACGACTGTGTTATTGTGTGATCGACTCACAAACAGACGGAGACCATTACTAAATCCCTGTGTAACTTCGTGGCGGGGTCGCAAAAATTGATACAGACCAAACATATATAAGACATAACCAGGAAGTATGGCTATAGGTAATGCCTTACATGTGTAGAACCTTTTGAAATAGAAAGATATGTACCGGGCAAAGTCTTGACATCATTTGATAGCTGTATATGATATAGGGTGAATATTTTGCTCACACAGGGCTATGTTGCTCCTCGGTTGCTGTCTTCACTCAAGAAATTTTACGGAAAACATCATGCACTTATAGACAAATATGGGATTTCGATCTCTCAGATGAGTGTAGATGTTGGTTTGTCATAGGGTGTTGTTTTGTCTTTCTTTACCAGACACGCTGAATGGACTATTGGCAACGCGACGGGTGTGCTATAGCAAGCAGGAACTGCTTACTCTTCCGGATCACCTGAGTTCACTCTTGTTTCGAACCGAGTTCGCGTTGTTGGTTGATATTCAGTTATTTTGTGTTTCCATGTTTTACATGTTGTCTGGTTTTGTCCTGTTCTTGTTTGTGTTTATTTGTTTTGTCTCTGCCCATTCGGACTTTTGACATTCGGATACCCCATTGGTACCTCTGTTTCTTTCAGATACACCTGGAAGGCTTGAAGAATCACTGAGCACAATTACAGCATCCAATGCGAGGCCAAATATGCTTGCTGGCTACAAAACAAATAATTGAAATTGCTGCTTAATAGGTACCTTTTTAAATTCAATATATCTGTAGATGAGTCTTTGATACAGAAACATTTTTCATTATTCATTTGAGGTTCCTTGTTACTTACAGCTGAGTTTGGCTGATGAAAGCAATTGCCTTTAGTAGTTTAGTAGTCAATAGTTCTATAGACATCAGAGTGTCTACTAACATCACTGAGGGTAAACAGTGAACCCCCTAAAGACCGAACTAAGACCAAAAATTTAACCAAAGTCAATGATGCATAAAGTTCAGGTCATTGTGACCAACTTTTGGTAAAATTCTAAATGATTGCACAGATGCACTCCTATTCAAAGATACATCATCACAAGTCACCTTATGGAATCAACTCCATCCAAAAACACATTTGCATGCAGGATATAAGAATTCTAATCTACCTCTAATGCTTTCTGAGATATGACTTCTGACATGCACATGGATGCAGCACTAAAATGGGCATAGACAAACTTCAAAGACCTGGTAAAGAAAACATGTGATTTATGGACTAAGTATACATGTAGATTATTGTGTCTGATGTACCTTTGATTCTACTATTGACCATCACTGAAATACATTGCCTTTAAATTACTATATTCAATCAAATGTAGTGAAACTTAAAAAATCTAAATCCAAGTAACGTGCACATCTACAATATGTATACAAACTTTTTGCGAACTTAAAAACTTTTTGAGAATCTGCTGGGACAAGAATTAGTATGAAAGTGTGACGGACGGAAGGACAAGGTTAAAACAAAATGTCCATCGACATATTGTCATAGGGACATAAAGATGATAATTTTGAAAGAAGTAAGAAGTAATAAAACCTTCGGGATTTTGAAAAATAGTTAAACTACCTTTTCATTTTTTTATTTTTTTTTTTTTGCAGTTGTATGATGATAGTATGCTCTTCGTTAGACATTACATTGATATCTGTCTTCTGAGTAACACAATCACTCTCAATGTATTGTTCTAAGATGAAATTCTCTCCAACAAATCTGTTCTGTTTAAAGTCACCAAGTACATGGACATAATTTTCCCACCTGCATGAACTGCCTGCTTAAGATAAATAAAAACCGAGGAACTATGTCAACAGCATGACATAACCTCAGATAAAATGGACAACATAAAAGTTCAATAAAAGTTTGATTACTTATACACTAGCCATCTCTAAGGGCTTGCTTGTTGACCACTGTACCACAAGGTCATAATTTTCCAGACTTTTTATCAGATATTGGGCTGATATTTTGTATGAATAGTTTCAAATCAAGTCGAAGTGCAAGGGATGTAACTTGAACAAAAATCAATAGACCAGAACAAAACTTAAGTTTATAATTAATTGTAATTCGTTAAAGTTGACTCATAGACATTTTACACTTTCTATAAGTTATGGTTCAAAGAAATTGGCATATTAAATACTTCAAGCAAAATGTAGTCTAGTTTTAGCTCACCTGGACCAAAAGGTCCATGTGAGCTTTTATCATCACTTAGCGTCTATCTTCTGTTGTCCACGTCTGTTAACTCTTTTTAAAATCTTCCCTGAAACCACTGAACGGAATTAAATGAAACTTGGCATGATTGTTCCTTAAGATGTCTCGCACAAAAATTGCATTTGAAAATTTGATCGGACTAACAACATTGATGATGTTACTTTAAATAGAACATTAGGTAAGACAACCAACAATTTTTTCGAAATATCTATAGAACCGTGCATGTATTTACAATTGGCAAAAATAATAATGTCCAGCATGATAAGATGAAACTACACTGTAATATAGAAATAAAGGAAATAACAAAACTTAACATTACGAACTTGAATGATCAATCTCATTGTCCAGAGAAAATGTCAAAAACGAATTAGTCAAACCGAAGAATTGGTGGATCGCAATGGTCCTGACTTGGTACAGGCATTTTAAAAAAAATGGTGGGTTAAACCAGGTTTTATGGCGCCAAACCTCCCTTTTCCATTGCGATCTTAGGATCCTGTAATGACCATAAAACACAACATAGTTGTGAGACACAATAGGGATATTTAAGTGATCACCTCAGTACAGCAGACCAGTCAAACACTAATTAAAACAATTAATCACCATGTCTTTTCACTCAATTTTGAACTTTTCTACTAGTGGCTGATAACGAAAAAAGAGGTTTTTTTCGGGATCGTATGAGACGTATTTTCTTATAGCCCTGCTCCAAAAGTCGGTCACGAAGAAATCGGTGTCTGATAAAAAGAATCTGTGAAATGTGTGCAAGCTCTGGCATATCGAATAAGTTGTGACACATAAACACCGTATGCAGAGGAAGTAGGTATATTGCTCTGTAGATTAGGAAAATTAATAATTTGAAAATTAAAATCGTCTCTTTTATCGTAAATTTTTGTACTGAGATGACCACCTGGGTCAAATTTGAGGGGCAAATCCAAGAAAGACGTGAAACAATTTGATTCGGTGGTCTCTTTAATCTCCAATTCTGGTGATTTATCGAAGGAATCCATCTACCAAATGAAGTGTTATTGACAGAAAGGACACCATCAATATATCTGAATGTAAGATTAAATGACCTTGCATCTTTCATCTTCTTGTTCTTTACGAGACCCTGAAGAAATTCAGTCTCGTAAGAGTATAAAAACAAATCGGCGAGGGGAGGAGCACAGTTTGTGCCCATTGGAATGCTGATTTGATGTTGAAAATTCTTTCCTCCGAAGGTGACAAATATGTTGTCAATGAGGAAATCAAGCATACTGCAAACTTGCTCCAGTGTGCAACAAACCTTATCCCTGAAAAAGAATGCAGAGTCACAACCCAAAACAACAAAATTCCTAGAATTTGAAAAGGTTTTTTCGAGAAGTTTTTTCAGGCGATATTTTAGTTTTTCGTGTGACAAGGTAGTGTATAAAGTTGAAAAATCGAACGTTTTCAAAGATTGAACCTCAGAAAATGATCTAACAAATCTTTTGAGTTCTTCAAAATCCATATATGATTCCACTACGATTATAAATAGTGCCACAGTATGCCTGTTGACCTTCATTGACAGCAGACAAGAGTTTAGTTAAATGGACGGACAGCTCTGTAGTTGAAAATGATGAAGATCCAGCTATTTTTTGATCAGACACCGATTTCTTCGTGGCCGACTTTTGGAGCAGGGTTATAAGAAAATACGTCTCATACGATCCCTAAAAAAAATCTTTCTTCGTTATCAGGCACTAGTAGAAAAGTTCAAAATTGAGTTAAAAGATATGGTAGTTAATTGTTTTAATTAGTGTTTGACTGGTCTGCTGTACTGAGATGATCACCTCAATATCCCTATTGTGTCTCACAACTATGTTGTGTTCTATGGTCATTACCGGATCCTTAGATCGCAATGGAAGAGGGAGGTTTGGCGCCATAAAACCTGGTTTAACCCACCACTTCTTTAGAAGTGCCTGTATCAAGTCAGGACCATCGTGATCTTTAATTCTTCTGGTTTGTGTTTCTCTCAAATAAAAATACAACAAAGTTCCAGACAAAAGCTTCTGTATTTTCTTCATGATAATTTTCATATCCTACATGTCCTAATATGTTCGACTTATAAAACCTAATTCCGAGAAAATTTTACAGTGTCACACTATTTTACGTAACTATATATTCCCTGAGGAATACTATTTGAGATATTTGAGCCGTAAAAAAATAATATATATATATTATGGGTTTAGAAAATTTTACACTGTTACACTATTCTATGTTACTATATATTTTTTATGGACTTGAAGATTGCAATGGAAGTGGGAGATTTGGCCATAAAACCTGGTTTATCCCACCATTTCGTTTGAAATGCCTGTACCAAGTCAAGACCATTGCGATCCACCAATTCTCCGGTATGACTGATTCGTTTTTGTCATTTTCTCTGGACTATGAGATTGATCATTCAAGTTCGGTAGTTTTGTTACTACCTTTATTTAATGATACTAGAGGCTCCCAGAAGCCTGAATTGCTCACCTGATCTCTTATGCTAAAGCCTCTTACCTAGTGTGCAACATGGTCTACATGTTCTTGGACTTTGACTCAATGGAGAGTTTTGTAGAGCTTTTAATGCTGAAGAAGGAAGTTGCTTTGGATTTTCTCTATCTCTTATAATTTTTGAGCTATAAGCTATGAACTATGGTCTGACCCCCCTGTTCTATTTTTAGTACCAGCGGCCATGTTGGTTGGTCGATGTTCACAAATTTCACAAACTTGGTAGAAGACATCCTTAAGATAAAATGTACAAAGTTTCAAAGCAATCCCACCAGTGGTTTCAGAGCAGATTTTTAAAAATCAGTTAAAAATGTAGAAAAATCAGTTAAAGGGGGATAACTCTTAATTGGTTGATCTGACAATTTTGACCCTGAAATCCTTTTTGTAGATCTCAATGAACTGAACAATTTTGCAATGCTAACTTTTCCTCATGCACTTACAATTTTCAACATAGAGTCCAAAAACTGTGAAAATGGTCAATTTTGACGATTAAGGGGAAATAACTCCTATAAGGAGTCGTCCCACAACTTTGACTCAATGGAGAGTTTTGTAGAGCTTTTGATGCTGAAGATGAAGTGTTGCTTCGGATTTTTTCTATCTCTTATACTTTTTGAGCTATTAGCTAAAAACTATGGTCTGACCCCCCTGTTCTATTTTTAGTAACAGCGGCCATGTTGGTTGGTCGACGTTCACAAATTTCACAAACTTGGTAGGAGACATCCTAAAGATCAAGTGTACAAAGTTTCAAAGCAATCCCATTGGTGGTTTCAGAGAAGAAGATGTTTGGTAAAGTTAAGGGACAACGGACGACGGACGACGGACGCTTAACGATGACAATAGCTCACATGACCCTTCGGGTCAGGTGAGCTAAAAAACTAATGTATTACAGAAAAAATACTAAAACAAGGATATCGTTACCACATGTAAGTGAATTCATTTACTAATTTTATCAAAAATATCTATACCTTATTGAAAAATTTAACTGTACACGTCGAATTGTTATTGTAAAGGGAAATATCCCATCCCAATTTCTACGGTAATGTTCTTACAAAGAAATTAAATTAAAAAAGCAATCCTTTATGAAAGAAAAACTGGTTTGAAACTTTGTTGAATAAAGGTTATGAAATGGAAATTTTAGTAAAATTTTTGAATGTAGTCTTCATTTGTAAAAATTTTAATAATTTGATACTTACTTTAGAATGTTAGTTGCCTTTTTATTATGTCATTTTTTAGAATAACAGCTGTCAGATGTGTCGGTTTTGTGTGATGATACATCACCAAATCATTAATTGTTTGCCGTGTTGTCTCGGATAAGGTTGGTGCCAAAAAACGTCAGTTTTAACCCGCCACATTTTAAATGTGCCTGTCCTGAGCCAGGAATCTTTATTAAAGCTTAAGGTTGTATTTCGTCGAATTTTGTTTTTGTCAAGAGGGTCTTTCATTGCACTTTTGGATTGAATCATATGTATTTTTTTCAATCCAGGGCAAATTGAAAAAAAGCGAACAGCAACCAATGGTCACATTGGATGCTGCTGGCTGTTTTCCATTGTCGATTTTTAAATTGTCGTTTAAATTGTAGGTTGTGTCGAGTACACTTATTCCACATCTCATTATTTTCTATGAGAACGCAATATGCGGATTCTGATTTGTCTAGTGCTGTTAAAACTTTCCACATATTGTTATCAAATAACTTCCGTTAAATTAGATAAAAAGTGTTTCAGTATACAGTACAATCCATTTTATCGCATCACTATACTTTCCTATACATTATAATGTTTTAAATTTCCCATAATTGCATTAACATTCAGAGAAAATAATAAAAATCCTGTTATTTGCATCAAAGATTTCAGAAATTACCCTTGTAACAGTTAAAATCATACGTTTTCTTTACAAGGTATTTGAAGTGGTTCTATGCCTGTATGATTGTCTGCATCCATGTGCATGTCAAAGGTCATATCTCAAAAAGCATAGGAGACAGAAGTCTTATATCCTGCTTGCAAATGTGTCTTTGTATGGAATTGGTTCCATAAGTGACTTATGATGATGAATCTTTGAATAGGAGTGCATCTGTACAATCATTTAGAATTTTACCAAAATAGGAAAATGTTCGCGACTTTTCGATATAATTCATCGCGACTAATATTTGTCTCGATGCCACAAATTGGCATAGAGAGGTTAGAAGTCATGATAAATCATGATAAATCACTACTTCGCGATAAATTTCTTGACAAATTGCGATAAGATATCATGACTTAACTAGATAAAAGTAATCTTATGTCGTCATAACACCAGGTTTATGTTGACTTTCCGTGATAAATTACATGTATCTCAACTTATATTTATCTGGCTTCCATACAGATCAGTACAAAACTTCAGTATATAATTTCATAATCGGTTTTGTTGCATTGTCATTGTCCAAAAATTATAAATGGATAGATTCTTACCAAAACTATTATATTTCATGTTTTGATCCGAAATCTATTGTGTATTAATAGATACATATAATCTAAAGATCTTAATTATTTGCTCCAAAAAGACCTTTAAAATAATTGCAAGCAAGCATGTTAATTTCTACCAACATGTCAAGCAGTTGAATGCGTATTTTAAGGTCTTTTGTTTGAAAATCGTGAATTTCAATGACATAATGAATAAAACTTGGCAGGATTCCATTGATTGGTTATAATTCGACAGAGGTTTTCTTTGTTACAGACTAAGGAGTATATCCCTAACCATAAACCATCTAAATTGACCATTGAGTGCATTTTTGAATAAATATGGAAATCTGATGATAAGTTCTATTAAGAGAAGTGCAACATGAAAATGTAAGTTTAAAAAAAATTGAAATATAAAAAACAGATAGTAAAAGATCCAAATATTTGAGTGTTATAATAACATCAAAGGACAAACTCTTTTAATGCAAAACGCACAAGGGAGAATCGGTATATCTCGATGGAAAAAATCCAATGTTTAGCCACATGAGACACAATTGTTTTGATTAAAATTGAATATATGAACCATGAAATTTAAGAAAAACCCGAATTTTTTTTTTCATTTAAAATATTTGTTCACATTTCCATCGATTTACACATTTGTCCCTGTGAAAAGGTAAGTTCAGTTACACACTATAATAATCTCCCAACGGGTTATACCTCGTTTGACTTCTTCTGCAACAACGTTTCGATTCGGTTATTTTTGGGGGGAATTTTGAGGTGCTAAAACTCAATCAGTTCTTTTTTTCGAAATTAGCAGATAGTTTTTAATGTTTTCTTTTTCGAACTGATGTCTATTGTCTCAGCTGATTTTCTTTTTACCTGTTATGAATTATGATATTCAAATACTCGAGCGCACACTCCTTCGCAGTAGGATTATTCTCTCCGACTGAAAGTAGTACCGGATAATCCAACTTCTAGATACATTTATTAGTTTCCACAAGATTCTTGTCGAAATAGTTAATTTCAATAAATTCTCCTCATATTTTTACCATTATTTATCAAAATTCCAATTTTATGGACCATAGTAATTTCCAAGCAAATTGGTGATATTTGTTATAAAACTGTTTCAAGCGAATAAGCACTATTTCTAAAAGTGAATGAAACTAGATGTATTTACGATTTACAATCAGCCGAACGTTGTTGTGCAATGTGTCGTGGTATATATGAATACTTTTCATGTTATGTAATTTAGAGACCAAGGGTCCGAATGGGTCACCAAAAAAAAAATCCAGAAAGTTTTGTGCAGGGATTGGTGTATTGACCGAGGGAACAGGAACTTGAGCTGTGAGGAGTTTGACTCGACTGCTTGTATGTGCTCGGTTGTTTTTTATGTTGTTTGTTTTTTCGTGTTGTTCTTGTTTGTTTTTACTGGTTTTGTTTTTTTTCTTTTCAGACTTTTAACATTCTAATACCACATAAGTACATTTTTGCTTCTTTGAAAGGCGTCTACTTGTTTGATATTATTGCATGAACATATAAATGTATTATTTCTTTTAGATTTTTCCGATGAGCCTAAAGGATTAAATCGTTGATAAACAATGGCTCTTAAACCAGAAAAAGTGGACATTACGCGTCCTGTCGATGGTTTTGTAATAGAACCCGGATTGTCGAACCGGAACTTGAACATGTGTTTCCAAAACGATGTTAATCTTATCAATGACACCATAAATGGACTTAATGATAGAATCATTGACGAGCATCCTAACGTCCATAATGCAGTTCATATGATGATCGCAACTTTAGAGAGTAAATCACCAAATTCACAAATGAAGTCAAGAAAGCGTCTGGAGAATATCCTTAAGAAAAACCCTGACAACCTAAATGCCTTAGCTGAACTCGAAAAGCTGTATAGAAATCTGCATTGGAAAAGTGAGGCAGATAAATATAAGAGTAGGATTGAAAGAATAATAAATGGAAACACACCGAGGGATAATGAACAGAAGGCAATCTGCTTACTTGAACAGGGATATGCAATATTATATGAAGGTACCGCGAATATTGAAGTACTAACAGAAAACAAATTATCGGAAAGCTACAATATGCTTTTATCTGAGCATAGGAATAGTACGGACAAACGAAAAAATCATTTGGGCGATTGCCTTGAGTACAATAAAAAGACTTTGGAGCATCTTCATGCCGCAATAAAGTGCCAAACTGAAAGCGAATCTTGTATTCGACAATCTTTGTCTTTGGAAGAGTTTAAGATGGCAAAGGAATATGCAAAAGAAGTATTTTCCACGTTTTTAATATGGGCGTACTATGAAGGAATCGCTTGGAACAGAAAATATGAGTTTCTAAGTGAAAGTCAGGAAGATCAATATAAGGAGAGCAAAATGAAAGATGCCACACTGAAAGCTACAGAATGTTTGTGGAGAGTTGCCACCTATTCGGGGGAAGATCAAAGTCTTAAAGTATACAAATCAAGATCGTTGGCTTCAATCGCTCATATTATAATCAGACGAAAAGCATATTTTGAGAATCTAGACAATAGATTCTGCCCCTTTTGCAGTAGTTCAGTTTTTCAAAGTTATGTTCAAAATCCTATTGACGCTATCGATTCAGCTTTAAAAACCAGCAGAGACGATGCATTTGTTCTCACAAAATACGGAAGGATTCTAATGATTAAGGCTACCTCTGGTAAACATATGGCAGAAGATAAAAGACAATTATTGATCAAAGCTGAATGTTTTTTGACAAAATCTATCGATAATAGACCTTTAAACTGGTTTGCACAAACTACAAGGATGTCTGTTAGGTTTGAACTCGCTAAGATCTATTTACATTTTCGAAAAGAAGATGAGGCCAAAAGATACCTTGAAAAGGCAAGAGAAGATGGTTATCAGTGTTTTGTTACACGAGGAACACCAAAAACGTTGTGTAATCTGTCAGATATATGCTTATCACTCGCAAAGTTTCCCGATATATATGAAGACGGCACTCGCTTTGTTCCCGAAGAACAGAAACATTATTTGCTCGAAGCACTGCACTATTTGCATTTTGCATTGCATCAGAGTGGACCAACAAATTTCAGTGTATCCTTTATAACGGCAATGGTTTTGTACAATTTGAACGAACTCGCCAATGCAATTGAATGGATGAAGAGAGCAATGTCATTATCAAACGCCAAAAACAATTTTACATGCAAACGAGTTTGTCTATTTTTAGCAGAAAAGTACAAGAATGAAACAAAAACAAACCGAACTGCAACATATTTGATCAACGACTTACTTTTTACATTATCTGAAGGTTTGCACAAGTTTGGGTACATCGACGACATAATCAAGTCGTTATACAAATACTGGTCTGAGTCCTTACTTTTTATGATGGATGAAATATTTAAAGTTGAGAATCCGAAGATTGATAGTCGAAGAATGGAAGTTTTATTGAAATTCCTTTCTTTCCCCTCCCATCCTGGGTCAAAATTAAAGCGTGAGAACTATAATCAACGCCTGCAATGTCTTCAAATAGCTGACAATTGTGATGCCGATTTTAACGAACTGTTCATAAAGAATTCATCATATCCTGAAAGAATGAAGCTAAGCCTGTCATTGAACGAATATGAATTTGACTTTTTCGTTTGCCATAGCAGCAAAGACAGCGATTGGGTCACAAGCAAAATTTTACCAGATCTCGAATCTTCTTTGACAGACGATGATATCGGATTAAGAGGTACATAAGTGATTACAAATACCAAAACGCAGGTATAAATGATTAATTTGGATATGCCATATATCGATATTTCAAGGAGTAACCTCTCATCAGTAGTATTTGAATCAAAACATTGGAAGATCAAATACCAAAACAGTTAAAAACGAAAAGTACTCAAGACCAAAACGTTTGAACAAGGAAGCCAAATCCAGCAGCGAGGATATCAACCATGTGCATTACAAGGAAAGAAACCTGGTGTTTAAAACAATTTTGAATTTAAAAATCGGAAATTTCAGCACAAATATATTAGAAATTTTATGGTAAATCGCGTCAGACAAGTCTAACGACCAGGCTTGTGATTACCCTCGGGGACCTCTGGTCCAACAGCAGTGGTTATCGCCCAGTGGTTTCAAAATTACAAATACCAAAGCGCGGGTATCAACGGTTTATTTCGATATGCTATATATCGATATTTCAAGGCGTAACCTCTCATCAGTAGCATTTGAATAAAAAAATTGGAAGTTCAAATACCAAAACTGTTAAAAACGAAAAGTACTCAAAACCAAAACGGTTTTTTTTCAAATGCTGTCTTCAGTTGAGATCATACATATTGTGAGATATAGCCACTTGATATACCTGAAAGGAAAAGCAAATAAAGTTCTTATCAACTCATTCATGTAGTAGATGGTTACATCAGAAAAAATAGTTTATTTTCACATTTTTTATTGTTCTTAAGGTTACCGCGAGCAATTAAAACAATGACGCATTTTGAATTCAATGCTTTCAAAAAGAATTTCCCACATCAATGGGGGCTTTAAAAATGTCAATAAATATACCTTGTCTGGGAAAAATATTTATTGAAATGGTAAGTTCAAACACTAATATTTGGACAATTGACTATTATTGGCTTTGTTAGAATAACAATGCACAAAACTTTGAACGTTTTAAAAGACGCAAAGGTGTACCAAAGGGGTGATCAAATATCATTATACCGGAAGGACAGAGATAAAATCGGTTGACAAAAAACATCACGGCAATACAAACCACACAACAAAAACACAAACATAACAACAAAATCGCATTCAGCCGATTCAGCATTCAAAACGAGAGTGCTTCGGAAGAGTATGCAGTTCCTGCTTGCTATAGTACACCCGTCACGTTGCCAAAGATCGTTTAAGTGTTGGTCAAATCCGGAAAGGATGACATTACACAACTCTATATCAAACCAACATCTGTGCTCATTTGAGAGATATAAATCCCGTTTTCGTCTACGAGCACATGATGTCTTCCATAAAATTTGATGACAACAACCTGGGAGCAACGTGCCTCTGTGTCAAAAATTTGCTTGTCGGCCATATAACTCTATTAAGGAAGTCGTTATACTCCCCACATGCTCTGGAATAACAAATCAATTGTGATACATAAACTCCATATGCTGGAGTGGACGGAATGTTGACACTCGGAAAGAAAAAAGTGACTATTGGAAAGTTGAAGTCATCACGTTTGTCATAAAGCTTTGTACAAAGCTTTCCTTAGTGTGTCAATTTCGAGAAATAAATCCAAATAGGAAGCGGACCTCTTAGAATCTGTAGTGTCCTTTATCTCAAAATCCTTCGGATATATGAGATGTAAATAGTCATCAAATCGAGGATAACTGATTTAATGACATGGTATTATAAAACATGTTCATTTTCTTTTCTTTTTGTATTGTAGGATGTATAGCAGACAGAGATTTCGTCCCTGGTAAATCAATATTCGAAAACATAGAATACAGCATGACACATAGCTTTAAAATTATACTTGTCTTAACACCAAGCTTCACAGAAAGCTTTTGGTGTCAGTTTGAAAAAGAACAAGCACTTATTACATCATTAGATACAAAGAAGAACTGTGTGATACCATTGCTGTTGTATGATTGTGACATTCCCCGCGAATTGAAGAATTACACGTACGCAAATTTTACCGATGAACGAAATTATATAAGTGAGATCATTAAGTTGAAAAGAGCTCTTTTAATCCCTAAGTAAATTTAACATTTTGCCTGACTAGTATTATGTACAGTACCAATCCGTGACTTTGTAAAAGGGTCGCATCATCCATAAAATCTTTGAAATTGAAATACATATTTACAAAAGGTAAAATGTTACAAAAATGTTTGTTTGTAAATAAACAGATACGTAGTTTGTTTAACGTTGTTGAAACATTAAAATATGAATCATGTCTAAATATTTGCTATGAAAAATAAACACAAATTCAATAAAGATTTACTCTAACTCTCTAAACTAAAGCAATCTTGTTTATTTGTTTAGAAGTACAAGAATAATATGATTTTTAAAAAAATAATTTATCAGCATAACAACAAAGGTTTAAACCAAACCACTTTCAAAGACAACAGCAATTGGTTTCGAATGACGTTCCAACCGATAGTAAAAGATATTGATAAGTTGTTCATGGAAGAAGCAAAGGTATACCAAAGAAGTAATCGAACATCATTAATAATACCAAAAAGACAAAGACAAATCGGTAGCCAAAAAATCATAACAACGAAACAAACAACACAACGAACAAAAAATCACATACATAACAATCAAACCGCATTTAACAACGTGAAGTTGCTCCGGACGAATAAGCAGCTCCTGCTTGCTTTAGCACACCCGTCACGTTGAAGATTAATTTAGTGTTCGTCAAATCCGGACAGACTGACTTAATTCAAATCCATGTCAAACCAACATCTGTGCTCATTCGAGAGATAGAACTATTTCTTTGTCTACAAGCACACGATGTCTTCCGAAAAAAGTCCTAGGTGATGACAACAACCTGAGAGCAACATACCCCTGTGTAAACAGTTTGCTTGTCAGTCGTTTGGCTCTATCAAGGAAATCGTTATACTCCCCACATCACCCTGTATAACCGCTGTACAGTCAAATCCGGAAGTCAACGCGTTCGAGTCGAGTAGACCGTTCGAATTTTAACAGAGTGACTGATTTAAAAGCAATTTAAAAGGTAAGTTTGTATATTTTTCTTGATGACAATGATTTCTAATGACTATAAGGCTAATTATAAGAATGTTTTAATTGCCTTTTCCACTTGCAGGTCATATAAGACAGTGTAAATCGAAAAACGCAGTACCATGTTGTCAATTTTGGGCCCATGCCTAAGTTGAAATCGCATGTTTTTACTTATGTTTCATTGCGATTTCAATAATTTTCATACCGTAGCAGTTAGATAAATATATACTTTTGCTTGCAAACATACATGATAGACGTAACTTTACTTATATATCATCAAAAGTGTATTTGTTTAACTTGGTATCGATTTAGTAACTGTACAATTCGTTGCGGCCTATTTTTATGTGTCTGTACACTTCGTTGCTCCTTTGATTGCGTCTACTAAACAAAGTTCCAACTTTTAGATGCATTTGTGCACATTTCAAAATGTTAAAAGGCGGTGTTAAATGTTTTATGAATTACTACTGATGCAGCTGTTTGCTATTAGACATGTATTTCAAAAGTCATTCTGACCTCATAATTACATTTTTCGAAACGGTTGAGCAGGGCTTTATTTTGCTTTGCTTTTTAGGTGATTTATAGACTTCCGAAATATTTGATTGGTAATCCCGTTTAATAAAATAGCCTTATACATTGTGAACCTCTACAACTTATATAAAATTGTTTTGAAGACGGATTTCTGCTATATAAAATGAAACAAAAAAGACTGATGAAAAGTATTTTGACAACAACATTGTTTTATTTATTTTTTTCAGTGTGTTTCAACATGGAGGTCAAAGGCTCTAATGAGTCTGAGTATGAACAAGCGGTTTGTCGTAAGGTTCTGCAACATTTGCCATACAGGACAAAACGCATATGAGACTTAAAAAGACACAAAAATGATGTCCAAACGATAAAACCGCCAACTATTAATGTAAATCTTCAGACGGAGAAATCCCGGTGTCACATTTGTGGGAAAATGTACGGGACATTTCACAAAAAGACAAACATACTTGTTCCTATACAAATACACATGCAATAATTGTGAGCGGGAATTCAACAACCGACTTTTGAACTTGAAACGACACTTGAATAGCGAAAAATATATATACTGCAGAAGTTGTGTTACAAGAAAACTCTTAACGCCCACATCTTACAGAAACATCATGATTCAAGATGGAAAGCCGACACCAGCTTTTCTGTTAAAAAAATGTGGTAAAATTTACATGTCATCAAATTCACTACGACAACACGACAAAGTGATACATCAGGACAGAATTTTGGAATGAAACTGTGTAAAAAGATTCATATGGCAATCTACTTTAAACGTCACAATAAAATCTGTAAATTTGAATAAAATTTTAAAATAAAATCTTCATCTTTAATTAAACATAAAAAAGGTTTTTTATCATCTGCACGAAAGAAGCAAAGAGGCACCAATGGGGCACTTGAATGTCAAAGTACGAAAAGGCAACAACAAAATCGGTAAAAAAGAACAAGAACAGCACGAAGAAAAACAAAACATAAAATACACGAATTAACCGAAGAGACATCAAAAACGCGCAGTCATAACGAGAATGGACACAGGGACTCCGGAAGGGTAAGCAGTTCCTGCCTGCTTTAGCACACCCGTCGTGCTGCTAATTTCCAATTCAGAGTGTTAAACGGTAAATGTAGACATAAACAAAAATCCTATAACAAACCAACATCTGAATGAAATCGGGAAAGCAAATGATATAAAAACACGTATCCGATCTCTTGTAAAATATAAGGAAAATGCGATGTGTACCCTACACAACATACGGTACATAAATAAGCGATTTCAAAATTCCACAGCGGAAAACTTGCCAGCAGCCTTCAATGTGATACGCTGTTCGTTGTTTTGCAATACGCCCCAGATCAAAATACATTTATTTATTGCATAAAAAACCCAAGGGGTTAACCATACATAAACATACAAAAACAATGAACAAAGATATTATAGTATCAACAAATACATGTATGTATGAATTTGACCGAATGTGGATCTCATTGTCGCAACTCATATGATTGCTTTACAAAATCAACAACCGTGGGCAAAATATCCATATTTGGGTTAAGTACAAAATCCACAATTCAAATATGATCCAAAATTATCAAAAAGACCCTACTGAGCATAAAACATTTAACATAGTACGGTTAAGTATAAGCAAAATTTTGAAAAGAAAATAAAAGCTTTTAATTGCTTATTTAGGGTATGGACCTTTAAAGGTGAACATGCTTTTTTTACGCTTTTGGCCTTTGGAATGAAAACTATTGCATATTAAGAAAATTTAACTGAGCTGACTTGGTTTTACTCAAGTGTCCCTTGGAATTACAAAATATAGGTTATCAGATGTCTTGGGATTGATTTTGGGGCTCCTTTTTTTCGTTTAGAAACTAGGGAATAAAAAGGGGCAAAAAATGCTATTTTTTTTGGTTCCCACAATAAAATTTGTTCTTGTTAACAAAATGCTGTTGAATTTCACTTTAATGTTTTATACCATAAAAGGATGAATGGCATTGATTTTGGTGGTCCCTCCCTTATTCGTTTAAAAATAAGGGACCCAAAAAGGTCAATGACATGCCTTACCATTAATGCAAATTTGTTTAATTATAGTTTATGGGTGGTATTCCCAGGGTCTCTTATCTGCCATGATCTGATCGGCGATAAACTTTTAACATCAGCTTCACGATGCCAGACAATTTATGGGTTTGTTAATGTCACTTGTCTGAGAATTGAAAATAGGTTAGCATTCGTAGAAGGTTGTTGAATAGTTTAGGACGTTGTTTTATTTAAGTTTTTTTTTTTTTTTTTTTTTTTTGGAATAGAATAAGTATTTTAAAATATTACGATAATGTACCACTACGTAAACATTCAAGCTTCGGGACCATTGGAATTAAGAATCCCTCTTCATTCGCTAAATCGCAGATGGAATAATCTACATGATCTAAGGAACAATTAATTGTGAAATTCTTATGTTCATTTTAACAATGACGTTATTGTACAGAGTTGTGAATTAGCGCCAATTTCAAGTCTTATAAACGAAATTTCGGAAATATTATCTTGGTCGGACCCTAAGATACAACTATTACAAACCACGGCGGAATGTTAGAACACTTTACGAAATATTGACCTCCGAATACTAAAGATCGGCAACCAGCTCTGACCATTGGAACTATTTCGGCGTTTATTCCAGATGCTACAACCATGACAATGGGACCAGTCAGACCCGATGGAAAACATTCGTCATAGCAGTGCTTTCATTTATTTGCATACGGGAACACCAGCACACAGACATGACAAGCAGAGATTATTCTCGAAGGCAAGTACAAGCTGCGTAATTATTACCCCCAAACGAAACAATAATATTTTATTCAATTTCATCAAGAAGAACAAACTATAATTGCATTTTAAATCATTAAACAATAATCCCATGCAATTGGTAAACTCTTTTACTTCTTCTGTGACACTCCGTGACTCAATTTTACTATTAGATGGTCGGCTCAGATTATATAAATTAGTTACAGAATTAGAAATAGAAATAGCTTTATTCCAATTAAGGGCCCTATAATGGAGCATACAATTACATATAAGTGATTATGACAATTTGTGACAGTAAATAACATTATAACAGATTTATTGATAACAACAACTTGATAATTTGATAGGGGCAGAGCCAAGTAGTACATAATGTGATACAATTACATGTATGAAATATGCATGTATTTATTATGAGAACATTATTATTGAACAAATAAATCAGATCTTTCTATAAGCAAATGACATAAAGTTATGCAACAATATTTGATGTTCTTCTTAATTGAAGACTTTGATATACATAATTTACATATTAAAAGGTACTGACGGTTAATTGATCGATACAAAAACGTTTTATTGATTATATTTTGTTGATTATATTTTTCCTCTTCTGTTGATTATATTTTATTGATTATATTTTCTTGTACAAGTTGAAATTTCAACTTTGCTTCGTATTACATTCATTCAGAGTCTACAATAGACACTTTAACAAAGGCTTCACAACATTCTCGCAAGATGTTTTCCATGTTTGTATCAATTTGAGTGCGTGTGTGTAATTTCATGTTTATAAGGGGGGAGGGGGCTAACGTTTAGTTTTATTTTTAAGAGCTTTTTCTTTGATAGTTGGTTAGTTTAATTGTATTAATTGTACAGATATTTGAGTGCATTTCACTATATTATGTTATTTATATTGTTGCACAATCAATCACTAATTGGATGAAAGATCATGAAACTACATGTATTTTGACATTTTCATATGAATGTTTGTTTTTTAATGGGATGTGTCGTGACACAAACATTTATGCTGGCCTTTAAAAGGCAATGCATCTACAAACAATACTTGTATATACACTCTTATGATATTATATCATCATCAGTTGGATTTAATTTATGAAGCATCTTTGTCAGTCGACATGGGCAGAATGACCTTACCTTTCTTAATTACAGTTCTATAACTATAGAACACATTACTTATACCAGCATATTACACTAGTTTAAGAAATAGCTTTGTTTGATTGATTGATTGATTGTTATTTGCTTATTGTCCCGTCGGCGGTATTTCAGCCATAATCGGGTCATAAACAATTTGAAATATAAAACTAAAGTTCGAAAGCCATAGACATGGTAATTAAACAAGAAATAGCATATTTATATTGAAACAGTTACATATTATAGGCCTAAATATATACTAATGTCGTAGTAGGTAAGTTATTCTAATATTTGTTTTTTATATATTGATTTTAAATGTATATATGATTAGCGCCTCGTCTGAACAGATTTGTATCAATTTTATAAGAATTTGAATTTAAATATGAATTCGTATGTGTTACGGGTATTTTCAGACTGCATCTTCATAAACTTACTAGTTACCCCAACTGTTACATATACAGTGAATGTACATAAGTTACATGTAGTTTAGTACATTATATAAAATGTACATTTACTGCAGCTTCGTGATTACCATCTCGCAATAGTTGACACACCCATTAACAGTATATGTATTGTATACGTTTCATCGTTTAAAAACTTATTATTAATTCATTTTATACATTATGAGTTTCAGAAACGCCATTCAGTAGCGGGATGCAAAGACCCGTAGAATGCTAATAACAATATTCGCAATCGACAGATGTCACCTACTACAAATTAGGGAAGATCAAGCCACTTTATAGAAAGAGGTCCAACTACAACTAACTATGAATCGGAACGTATATACCTCGAATGCTCTTATTCAACACACTTCTGAAGACATGTACCACAACATTGTACTATGCAAAACACTACATGTAATGATCGATTATGGGCATGATTTGAATCTGCTTTTCATGGATCCTGGGAATGGATTTTACATAGACAACTTTGTCCGACAATAGAACTTACTCACTCTTGTGTTTATACCCGCACCATTCAGCAGTTTTATAGATATAAGTGCCGTTTGTAAAATTTTCGTCCTTGTACAATCAGAATCTGTCAGTGGATAATTGAATAATCATTAGTCTGGTTTTACATTATTGACATGTCACGCTGTCTGTTTTATAGCTTTTTACGGCTTCCTGCGATGATCATGATTATTTAAACAAACATTTGATCCAGCATATGACGAGACGATTAATGACATTTCTTTCGCTTAGTCGGAATGGTTACACTTCAAATAAAAGCCTCGAATACAGATGTATTTCTCAAAACGGTGAATAGACTAAAAATGTTATCTATCTGTAAAATCAGCTAGTAAGAGGATTCTTTAATTACCATGTAATTGCATTTTAGTTTTCTGATTTTTATGTGCAATGCATGCTTGCTCTGCATGTCTTATACATATATGTATCTAATGTCTATGTGATTATATATATATAATTTTTTTTTCTTCATATTTTATGTCATGCATGAGTAATGTCTTTCGTGTGCATTATATATAAATGCATGTCTTAACTTTTGTAGGTCGGTTTATTGTTATGCATGTTATATGTAAAGTTACCTGACTTGACCGTGTGAGGCAGATGATAGGCTTTTTGTAAATGAATTTATTTTGTAATTTTATATATTTATTTATTATTTAATGAGTAATTGTATTTTTTCTTTTTAAACTATATTGATTTTTTTTTTAAATAATATAACTTAATAATTTGGGGGACACTCGTGCGTTATAGGGCGGGTACACCCATAAAACACTCGTTTGGGCAATCTAAATGGGATTCCCCATTTATTATGTTCCAAATTATTCACCTGAGATATTAAGCAGCCTTAATTCTGGACAATCATACAACTCGTGAACCGCTTCTTAGTATTCCAACTCGAAATAAGTGTTGGAGTCATTTTATATGTGCTTGGAAGCTTTTCCGAGAGATTGTACCAGCTCAGGTCGTAATCTGGGTATAATAACGTTATACTGGGCTGGGCAAGCGCTCAACAGTTTTCGTTTCAATACTATAAATACCCTTATTACGCTTAAATTCACGAAATGTAAGGGGTCGCTTCACTGCCTTATCAACCCGGAGTTCTGTTTGGGTATGTAGTCTAGTCCGTAATCTCCCTTAGCAATATGGGGGATAAGGAACATGCATACTTTAAACACACCGTCCAGCGACAGGTGCCCTGATTTTGCGAATCTAAGGATTAGTGAAGGTGTACTGCCCTTAACGCCAAATTTGTTTGTTTATTAATTTTATATTAATGTAATTTGTTTTATGTTATATGATGATGTTGGTTTTTGTAAATAATTAAATATGTATCAATTATATTTTATTTTTCAATAGTAATATACCATGTGGAATAAATTCGCATGACTGTCAATTGGGGTAAATAATGAGATGTGAAATCAGTGTGCTCGTATCAGTATTAATAATGATGTGGAAATAATGGACATGGCGATTAATGGTTTTTTCAAGAGGTGTGGAAAATGTACAAATAACAAATTATAGATCTATATAATTTGGTCACGTGCTTTAGAGGGAATGCCGAACATAAATGCAAATTTGTTTAATTATAGTTTATGGGTGGTATTCCCAGGGTCTCTTATCTGCCATGATCTGATCGGCGATAAACTTTTAACCTCAGCTTCACGATGCAAGACAATTTATGGGTTTGTTACATGTCACTTGTCTGAGAATTGAAAATAGGTTAGCATTCGTAGAAGGTTGTTGAATAGTTTAGGACGTTGTTTTATTTAAGTTTTACCCACCTCCGCCCCTAATCTCCTTCCGTAAAACATGTTTTGTAAATATTTATATTTATATTTATATTAATGTAATTTGTTTTATGTTGTCTATATGTCTCATTACAGCTCTTTTTATGTATATGTATGGTTAAAAATCATGACTGTTTATACATGTATTTGTAATAGCCCCCTGTGGGACCAAACATTGGTAAATCAAATATCTTATCTTATAACTTATTCAAATTGGTAGTACACTTTTATGTAACGGGCAATCTAAATGGGATTCCCCATTTATTATGTTCCAAATTATTCACCTGAGATATTAAGCAGCCTTAATTCTGGACAATCATACAACTCGTGAACCGCTTCTTAGTATTCCAACTCGAAATAAGTGTTGGAGTCATTTTATATGTGCTTGGAAGCTTTTCCGAGAGATTGTACCAGCTCAGGTCGTAATCTGGGTATAATAACGTTATACTGGGCTGGGCCAGCGCTCAACAGTTTTCGTTTCAATACTATAAATACCCTTATTACGCTTAAATTCACGAAATGTAAGGGGTCGCTTCACTGCCTTATCAACCCGGAGTTCTGTTTGGGTATGTAGTCTAGTCCGTAATCTCCCTTAGCAATATGGGGGATAAGGAACATGCATACTTTAAACACACCGTCCAGCGACAGGTGCCCTGATTTTGCGAATCTAAGGATTAGTGAAGGTGTACTGCCCTTAACGCCAAATTTGTTTGTTTATTAATTTTATATTAATGTAATTTGTTTTATGTTATATGATGATGTTGGTTTTTGTAAATAATTAAATATGTATCAATTATATTTTATTTTTCAATAGTAATATACCATGTGGAATAAATTCGCATGACTGTCAATTGGGGTAAATAATGAGATGTGAAATCAGTGTGCTCGTATCAGTATTAATAATGATGTGGAAATAATGGACATGGCGATTAATGGTTTTTTCAAGAGGTGTGGAAAATGTACAAATAACAAATTATAGATCTATATAATTTGGTCACGTGCTTTAGAGGGAATGCCGAACATAAATGCAAATTTGTTTAATTATAGTTTATGGGTGGTATTCCCAGGGTCTCTTATCTGCCATGATCTGATCGGCGATAAACTTTTAACCTCAGCTTCACGATGCCAGACAATTTATGGGTTTGTTACATGTCACTTGTCTGAGAATTGAAAATAGGTTAGCATTCGTAGAAGGTTGTTGAATAGTTTAGGACGTTGTTTTATTTAAGTTTTACCCACCTCCGCCCCTAATCTCCTTCCGTAAAACATGTTTTGTAAATATTTATATTTATATTTATATTAATGTAATTTGTTTTATGTTGTCTATATGTCTCATTACAGCTCTTTTTATGTATATGTATGGTTAAAAATCATGACTGTTTATATTTGTAATAGCCCCCTGTGGGACCAAACATTGGTAAATCAAATATCTTATCTTATAACTTATTCAAATTGGTAGTACACTTTTATGTAACGGGCAATCTAAATGGGATTCCCCATTTATTATGTTCCAAATTATTCACCTGAGATATTAAGCAGCCTTAATTCTGGACAATCATACAACTCGTGAACCGCTTCTTAGTATTCCAACTCGAAATAAGTGTTGGAGTCATTTTATATGTGCTTGGAAGCTTTTCCGAGAGATTGTACCAGCTCAGGTCGTAATCTGGGTATAATAACGTTATACTGGGCTGGGCCAGCGCTCAACAGTTTTCGTTTCAATACTATAAATACCCTTATTACGCTTAAATTCACGAAATGTAAGGGGTCGCTCCACTGCCTTATCAACCCGGAGTTCTGTTTGGGTATGTAGTCTAGTCCGTAATCTCCCTTAGCAATATGGGGGATAAGGAACATGCATACTTTAAACACACCGTCCAGCGACAGGTGCCCTGATTTTGCGAATCTAAGGATTAGTGAAGGTGTACTGCCCTTAACGCCAAATTTGTTTGTTTATTAATTTTATATTAATGTAATTTGTTTTATGTTATATGATGATGTTGGTTTTTGTAAATAATTAAATATGTATCAATTATATTTTATTTTTCAATAGTAATATACCATGTGGAATAAATTCGCATGACTGTCAATTGGGGTAAATAATGAGATGTGAAATCAGTGTGCTCGTATCAGTATTAATAATGATGTGGAAATAATGGACATGGCGATTAATGGTTTTTTCAAGAGGTGTGGAAAATGTACAAATAACAAATTATAGATCTATATAATTTGGTCACGTGCTTTAGAGGGAATGCCGAACATAAATGCAAATTTGTTTAATTATAGTTTATGGGTGGTATTCCCAGGGTCTCTTATCTGCCATGATCTGATCGGCGATAAACTTTTAACCTCAGCTTCACGATGCCAGACAATTTATGGGTTTGTTACATGTCACTTGTCTGAGAATTGAAAATAGGTTAGCATTCGTAGAAGGTTGTTGAATAGTTTAGGACGTTGTTTTATTTAAGTTTTACCCACCTCCGCCCCTAATCTCCTTCCGTAAAACATGTTTTGTAAATATTTATATTTATATTTATATTAATGTAATTTGTTTTATGTTGTCTATATGTCTCATTACAGCTCTTTTTATGTATATGTATGGTTAAAAATCATGACTGTTTATATTTGTAATAGCCCCCTGTGGGACCAAACATTGGTAAATCAAATATCTTATCTTATAACTTATTCAAATTGGTAGTACACTTTTATGTAACGGGCAATCTAAATGGGATTCCCCATTTATTATGTTCCAAATTATTCACCTGAGATATTAAGCAGCCTTAATTCTGGACAATCATACAACTCGTGAACCGCTTCTTAGTATTCCAACTCGAAATAAGTGTTGGAGTCATTTTATATGTGCTTGGAAGCTTTTCCGAGAGATTGTACCAGCTCAGGTCGTAATCTGGGTATAATAACGTTATACTGGGCTGGGCCAGCGCTCAACAGTTTTCGTTTCAATACTATAAATACCCTTATTACGCTTAAATTCACGAAATGTAAGGGGTCGCTTCACTGCCTTATCAACCCGGAGTTCTGTTTGGGTATGTAGTCTAGTCCGTAATCTCCCTTAGCAATATGGGGGATAAGGAACATGCATACTTTAAACACACCGTCCAGCGACAGGTGCCCTGATTTTGCGAATCTAAGGATTAGTGAAGGTGTACTGCCCTTAACGCCAAATTTGTTTGTTTATTAATTTTATATTAATGTAATTTGTTTTATGTTATATGATGATGTTGGTTTTTGTAAATAATTAAATATGTATCAATTATATTTTATTTTTCAATAGTAATATACCATGTGGAATAAATTCGCATGACTGTCAATTGGGGTAAATAATGAGATGTGAAATCAGTGTGCTCGTATCAGTATTAATAATGATGTGGAAATAATGGACATGGCGATTAATGGTTTTTTCAAGAGGTGTGGAAAATGTACAAATAACAAATTATAGATCTATATAATTTGGTCACGTGCTTTAGAGGGAATGCCGAACATAAATGCAAATTTGTTTAATTATAGTTTATGGGTGGTATTCCCAGGGTCTCTTATCTGCCATGATCTGATCGGCGATAAACTTTTAACCTCAGCTTCACGATGCCAGACAATTTATGGGTTTGTTACATGTCACTTGTCTGAGAATTGAAAATAGGTTAGCATTCGTAGAAGGTTGTTGAATAGTTTAGGACGTTGTTTTATTTAAGTTTTACCCACCTCCGCCCCTAATCTCCTTCCGTAAAACATGTTTTGTAAATATTTATATTTATATTTATATTAATGTAATTTGTTTTATGTTGTCTATATGTCTCATTACAGCTCTTTTTATGTATATGTATGGTTAAAAATCATGACTGTTTATATTTGTAATAGCCCCCTGTGGGACCAAACATTGGTAAATCAAATATCTTATCTTATAACTTATTCAAATTGGTAGTACACTTTTATGTAACGGGCAATCTAAATGGGATTCCCCATTTATTATGTTCCAAATTATTCACCTGAGATATTAAGCAGCCTTAATTCTGGACAATCATACAACTCGTGAACCGCTTCTTAGTATTCCAACTCGAAATAAGTGTTGGAGTCATTTTATATGTGCTTGGAAGCTTTTCCGAGAGATTGTACCAGCTCAGGTCGTAATCTGGGTATAATAACGTTATACTGGGCTGGGCCAGCGCTCAACAGTTTTCGTTTCAATACTATAAATACCCTTATTACGCTTAAATTCACGAAATGTAAGGGGTCGCTCCACTGCCTTATCAACCCGGAGTTCTGTTTGGGTATGTAGTCTAGTCCGTAATCTCCCTTAGCAATATGGGGGATAAGGAACATGCATACTTTAAACACACCGTCCAGCGACAGGTGCCCTGATTTTGCGAATCTAAGGATTAGTGAAGGTGTACTGCCCTTAACGCCAAATTTGTTTGTTTATTAATTTTATATTAATGTAATTTGTTTTATGTTATATGATGATGTTGGTTTTTGTAAATAATTAAATATGTATCAATTATATTTTATTTTTCAATAGTAATATACCATGTGGAATAAATTCGCATGACTGTCAATTGGGGTAAATAATGAGATGTGAAATCAGTGTGCTCGTATCATTAATAATGATGTGGAAATAATGGACATGGCGATTAATGGTTTTTTCAAGAGGTGTGGAAAATGTACAAATAACAAATTATAGATCTATATAATTTGGTCACGTGCTTTAGAGGGAATGCCGAACATAAAACCCAAAATGGGAATGATTTTTTGGGTATCCCAATTTTCCTTTAGAAAAATGGGGGTAAAATGCAACTTTTTTTTATTTCTGGTCCGATTTTGAAATACTTTTTTTTTCGGTTAAGTCTTGTCAAGTAGAGGATACAAAATGGGGAATAAATTTTTGCAACCCCCCTTTTTATAAATTAAGGGGCCAAAATCGAAACATTTTTATTTATTGTCCGATTTCATTTTTTTTCTAATTATAATTCTTGTCAAATAGTGAATTTAAAAATTCCTTTTGTGACACTCGGCTCCTCCTTATTGCAGCTAGGGGCCAAAAGGGGCAAAAGTGAAAGGTAGCAGATATCCTTAATAAGGGACCAAATCAGGTAATATTTTTTAACTATATTTTCTTTTTGGTCTGCTTAAAAAAAGAATCCTTGTGCGATGTGGGAGGAAAGTCCACCAAAGGCTGCATGTGTCAAAAAACTTTGTCAGTCCACCATGGGCTGCATGTGTCCAGAGCAAGTGACTATCCATATTGGGCATAAAACGTACAAGATTTGACATGTTGTGGTCATATCATGCTGCGCTCGGCGAAGCTTTTTATCGGCTTATAGAATGAATATACTTGCTTAGAGTAAAATGATGTTGCTTGCTTCAAACTTCAGCTCTTTGAACTATACCGAAGTCTCCATTGGGTCAAAGCTGGTTGATTACCCCTTGGAAGTGGCATTTTAAAGCATGAAAAGGCATTTTTTTCAAGCATGCTTTGGTCAAGTCAGTCGATCAGAACTTGTTGCTTGCTTAAACCTCTAGCTCTACAAATATCCTCATTTAGTTCAAGTTTTTAAATGACTGAATGACTACTTTTAGGTCCATGGCCCATAAACGTGCGTGTGTTTTTGGTGTTTTAGGTTTTTTTTTCGACGCACCATATATATAGGGTCAGTTTTAATGGTGAAGGAAACCGCAGTAGACGGAGAAAGTCACCGGCTTTGTAGATCAGGTGGGAAAGTCCCGTTTTCATATATAGCTCATAGAAGATACCCCGCGGGTGAAGGAACAGGCGATCCGGGCTCCTGGGAGCCTCTTGTTATTTCAAAGCGTCTGACCGGCTCCACATACATTCGAACCAAGTCCTCAGAAACTTCTCATTAGATTTAAATGACACTTAGTACATGTATGTAGTGACTACACCCAATATTATATATATTGTGCATATTACCAGGATTATTCATTTAAGGAAATGTATAAGGAGTTTTCCGTCTGTTTTCTGTTAGATTCGACATTTGAATTCTTAGTTGGAATGATGAATTATGCTTAAATATTGTATTTCCCTGAACACCATTGATGAAAATTGCATGCATAAGTAGAAAAAAAATGTTGCTGTTTCCATTAAGGAGACCCTGGAAAGGAAATACATTACTGAAAACTGTCAACGAAGTGTACAATGCTTTTTCCTAAACGCTCAACGAAGTGTACTGGTGGCTTGCAACGGGGTGTACAGTCGAAGCAATATACATTTACATTTATAATAAGTTTATTTGAACACTGCCAAACTATACAAATACATGCTTACTATTTGCTCATTGTAGACATTATATACACAAAAAATCAATTTCTAATGACGGACATAGGTGCAAAAACCAACAATTTTTTGACATCGAAAATGGCTATCAATTGGACCCTATCCATGCGTTTTTGCTTTCTTGGTTCTATAAGAGCTCATTCGCGATATCTTAAATATGCAATGATTCATTAAATGATCAAGGAATTGTACGAGATCAGTTATAGCTTTATATGTACTGACATTAATCGAGTAACAGCCGAAATCAGAAGAGCGTACAAAAAATTTTCATGTTTAGAGAGTATAAAACGCAATGACTTCCGGATTTGACTGTATAGCGGTTATATAGGGTGCACATGCTCTGGAATAACAAATCAATTGTGATACATAAACTCCATATGCAAGAGCGGACGGAATGTTGCTTCACGGAAAGGGAAAGTTGACTAAAATCTAGGACATTATTATTATGTTTAACCACAAAAAGCAATTCAAATCTTAAAAAAAAACAGCATTCTTAAATGTGTTGCCGTTTATCATCGAATTGCGTTAATTCCATGACCAAAATTTTGTTACAACTGACGTGCGTTTCGTCTAATCGACACTCATAAAAAATGCAAAATACTATTTTAGTACGTATGATTCGATCAAGCAAAATTGTCGGAATTACGGATACACCAGAATCATAAACAACGGTTTAAATGAGTTTTAATGCACATGCCCCATCAAATAATGTAAAATCAACGGCGGTGGTCAACCCGACGAAGGGCTAAAAAATCAATATTAAAGAATAATGTAACACAAGTTTTGATGGCAAAGGAAATTTAGTAGAGCAAATGAGCATAATTCATCAAAATAAGTAAAACCATTAGGCTTCAGGCGAGTTTCTTTCTTTTTTGTGTGTCTGCCCAAAGTATGTATGAAATCATTGTATAAACCATATTTGCCTGACTTTTCCACTATTTCTGGTCGGGGTAAATAATGTGTTGTGGCTGGTTTAAATACAAAGTTAAACATATTTGTGTGAAACTGTATATTTGTACAATTTGACGCATACTAATATTGCTCATTAATTTTGTATAAAACGCAATTTTTTTCCGAACGTATATTTATGTATGACGATGTCAGTGTTTTTTGTTCTACTATTGACACTTAACTACTGTCCTGTAACTATCAAGGGAGCTATGGCGAAAAAAAACATAATGCTAAAACTCAGGAAATAAAAAGACATGATATTGCATTGAAATATGATGCACTCTTTTTTGCTAAAATATTTACGGTAAATCTTAAATTAAATCATTATGCGCGATCGCGCGCAAAAAAAATCCAGGCTCCGATTTTTTCCCCAAAAAAAGATGATGTTTCCTACCACTTGAGAAATATTTGGTTTGAATAAGGGTATATTGTCCCTACCGTTCAATAAAAAAGGGGGGAAATGAATATATTGATTAAACTGACAAAGGATGCTTATTATACATCCGATTTGGAAATTGCAATGATATGTGTTCGTCGTTCCATTATGTCAACTAAATGCTCAAGCAGATTTGATTTAAGTTGTACTGCTACAATGCTTTTTAGTCAAAATTTTGTCGTTTTTTATGTGGACTGATT
The DNA here is from genome assembly GCA_963971305.1 of Arcuatula senhousia. Classification (NCBI taxonomy): domain Eukaryota; kingdom Metazoa; phylum Mollusca; class Bivalvia; order Mytilida; family Mytilidae; genus Arcuatula; species Arcuatula senhousia. Next base: position 45,397 of record CAXARO010001350.1, read on the forward strand.
TTTAAAAAAATAACAAAATCTTTCATAAAATTCCTCCAAGCGTTTCTCATGCAGATTCTAAATGACTCTTACTGTTTTGTAGTAGTTTCAATGTAGGAAGCAAAGGGAAAAAATATCAATTGTAAAAGTTTTAAAGCTGGTCAAATGGTTTCCATACAATATCTTTGGTTTTAGTGAACCAAAAAATTGTTTTAAAGATTTTATGTGATTATAAGATACTGAAAGGGGGGTCGCCTATGTCGTTTATGATAAAACAGTGTAAAGGAGCAAAATGTATTTACTGACAAATCTGCCGTGAATTGTTCTGTTTGACTCGATTTTGGATAATCGTTTTTATTGTTTTTTTTTTCCTCATTCAAATCATGTCAAATAAATTGTTAATCCGTTTCTTTGTATCTTGTACTACAGAAATGCAATAATGGTCAATGTTGGTCTACGCACAAGAAATTTCTTTGTCGGGAATCAATAATAGTGTTAGTAGGAAGTTTTTATCCGTGGTACTTTTTCATATGTATAAATACTGTTAGTACTTTTGTTTTCTTGCTGTCCCTATTTGTTCATTGGACACTCATTTCTCTCCTTACGACACATATCATGATTTTACGAAACGGAAAAAGATATTTTGATAATAAAAATCATACAAGGATATCCACTATTAATAGAACCATTCATTTCAATGTTATTTCCTGTCACCCTTACAACACCCGAAGTAACACCAAACCCATTTTTCAATCCGCAATAACCAAAACTCAGATCTTTAGTAAATTAACCGGTAGAACTTTCAACAACTCTTATCGTGGATATCCTTAAATTCTACCCTGTAAGGCTTCGAAATGACAGACATCTAACATATTAATCAGAGACACCACTGTACAATCAACTGTAAACGGTCGCAAATTCTCTATAAATTTAGCCCAAGATAAATAATTTAATTTACTTAATAACTTGATCAAAACCTAATTGCAATATCCAGTACGTAGGGGAAACGGGTAGATATTTATTAAAAAGAACCTCAGAACATCTCGATCGCTTTCGTCGTTTTAAAAGATATAAATGTCTGCTGTATCAACATTTTCATAAGAATGGTCATAACCTTAAACATATCAGAGTAAAACCTGTTGAGATCATTCAAAGAGATCCAAATTTAAGTTAACAAAAGTTTTGCAAGTCAAGACGGCTTGCAGAACTCGAGTGGATAAAGAAGCTACAAACGGCTTATCCTCTAGGATTAAACGATAACATCATGGGACAAGGTAACATATCTGGATCTTCGAATATAAACGTCATGAATTCGGTAAGTCCTCGTAAACGGAACAATCGGTCGCATGGTAGACGAATAAATCGTAATATTAGAAAGCAGCATCGTTCCAGTTTTAGTATTGCTGATCATGTTACAATATTTAAAAACAACGGAAAGCATAATCTTTTTTGTTAACCTGGTTTAACCCACCATTTCGTTTGAAATGCCTGTACCAAGTCAGGACCATTGCGATCCACCAGTTCTCCGGTATGACTGATTCGTTTTTGTCATTTTCTCTGGACCATGAGATTGATCATTCAAGTTCGGTAGTTTTGTTATTACCTTTATTGTAAACTATGCTCCATACCTATTTCAAAGTTAAATAAAATCAGATAAGATGGTGAAACTATATCTCATGCCTGTCCTTTATACGAAGGAGCGCTTATCATAAATGCTTTTTGTGACTTTAAACTTTTCCCAAAAATTGATTCCCCTTTAGACCACATTAGGCATTTTATAAAATTGACATATATCAATAGAGGACTTGACTTTATAAATATATCTAGTATTTTTATGGATCCTACAATTAAAGATCTTATACCACCTTCTTTTACAAATACCGAACCTCCTTTCGTATCTTACAAATATAAAAAGCCCACGCGTAATATTATTTTAACTATACATCCACTACAATTGATGAAGAACTAGACACGAATATTCCTTTATCATGCGACTTTGCTGATTCTGACTTTATATACTCATTGTGGCCATGTTGTTACCGGCAACCTTAGCATCTTCAATGATCCAGAGGTTATTACTTTTTTGGAAAAAGGACCTAAATTCAGACCTCCCTCAAAAATAAACTGGAATTCATGTTTTGATTGTGTTGATGCAGCTCTTCAGTCTTTATGTAAGTCATGGATCAAAAGGGAAGGGGCAAATGCAAAATCTTTAGACAGTTTTAAGAATAATTGTATGGCTATTGTTAAATTACCTATAACCCATTTTCAAAACTCTTTGTAGAATTTCGACCCCATACTTACATCAACAGAATTGAGTCAAAACAACGTTTGCTAGGTTCGCGGTATGTTTTTGTTCCTGCTGAATAAGCAGCTAACAATGTTGTTGTGGTATGACGGAAATATTACATTGACGTTTTAAACAATGAAATTACAGGCTCGTGCACCTTCATCCCCGTTCAGTCTTCGGAAGCAAGTATTATTGACGATCATATCACAGCAACAACAGCACTGCGAGCAGCCACTACACACAATAAATTACCCACTATGTACTGGATACCTAAATTACACAAAAACCCATAAAATCCCGTTTTATTTCTGCTTCCAGTAAGTGTTCTTTGACCAATATTTTTAAAGTTCTCTCTCTTGCTTTGACAACAATGAAAGAGTTTATCATTCGATACTGTAACAAAAATTTTGAAAATAGTGGCGTAAATCATTTTTGGAGTGTCAAAAATTCTCTTGATGTTTTTGACAAACTTTGAGCATTTGAAAATACTTTCCAGACAGTTGACAGCTACGATTTATCTACTGTGTATACAAATCTTCCTCATAATCTAATTAAAAAGAAATTTGAATATTTAGTTAAATGGAGCTTTGATAAATCTAAAAGTGATTACATTTGTTCTAAAGTTTCAAAAGTATTGGGTAAATCGTTTTTCAGTAACGAAACCCATAAAGGCTATGTTGATTGGACTAACGTAGAAATGATTACTAAACTTCTTTTAGATAATATTAACATACGTTTTGGGAGACAAATATATCGCCAAGTTTTTGGTATTCCTATGGGAACCATAGCAGATCTTTTTTTTATATTGTTATGAATCACAATTAATGGCTAAACTACAAAAAGACCCTAACAAACACAACCTTATTGACATTTTTAAATACTTACAGATACTTTGACGACATCCTTGCCCTTAATAACCCCAATTTTTCTAACTTTTCAAAGGATATCTATCCTAAAGAATTAACCCTTAATAAATCTAACTCGACCGGCGATAGATGTCCATTTTTGGATTTAGATTTAAGCATTGACATGGAAAATTTGCACACTAAAGTCTATGATGAACGTGATGACTTTTCTTTCCCATTGTAAACTTTCCTTTTCTTGAAGTTGATGTACCTATAGCTCCATCTTACGGAGTGTACATTTCACAGTTAGTAAGATATGCTCGAATTTGCAGTGGTGTTTCTTATTCTAATGACAAAAACCGTTTCATTACAGAAAATTTGCTTCAACAGGGTTATCGATACCACAAATTAGTCAAATCTTTTACTAAATTCGTTCATAAAAATTTGTATCTTATTGACGAATTTAACTGTACACGTCGTTTTTCTAATTGTAAAAGGAATATCGCATCCCGAATTCTATGGAATTGTAGTTTATAAGGCACGTTAATTCAAAAACAATCCTCTATATATATCTTTATTCTCATAAACCATAAACAATGGTACAGAGATTAAGCATACAGTTAATACAAAAATTATAATACAATAAACCTCTTGACATGGTTATTTGACTTAAAAACTTATTAAAGAAAGGATACAAGTTGGGAGTTACAGTAAAATCTTTAAATTTGGTGTTTTTTGGTTGAAATATTGATAATTTGAAAGTGACTCTAAAACATTAATCTTTTAATTTTTGACTATTGTATTTTTTCGAAGCATTACAGCGATCAAATATGTCGGTTTTGTGTGATGATATACTACTAAATCATTAGTTGTTCGAAGTGTTATGTTGGATTTAGAATCGATATGCTTGATTTTTTTTACATCAGTCGATGATTCTTAGCTAGCTGTCAGTAACTGCGAGTGTTCTCAAGGGAGTTCCTTTACGTTTCGTTGTTCTCGTATAGTACTCTTGTCTCAGGTTCTCTCTTTTATCGATTTGATTTTTAAAGTGTGTTATTTTTTTGTGCTTTGTACAAGATAATCACTAGGGGGAAGGTTGGGTCCAAAAAACTTATTTAACCTCGCCACATTTTATATGTGCCTGTCCTAAGCCAGGAATCCTTGTCAAAGCTTTTGTTTGTCCTTGTCTACTATCTGGTTATATTTTTTTATGTCCAGAAATGGGTCTTTCTTTGATAATCTAGGGATTTGTTTGAATCTTATATATTGTATTTTTAGTCTTGGGCCATTGCAAGACAGCGAGCACTGACCTTTGGTCATATTGAAGACTGCTGGCTGTTTTTCATTGTGATTTTTTAAATTGCCATTTCTTTAATGTTGGTTGTGTCGCATACACTTATTCCACATCTCTATATCGTCTATAATTAATGCAGAATATTTTTTATTATCATATTTTGTCAAGCAGAAATCCTTCATTAGAATATTTTTTATCTTTTGCTGCTTAAATGTTTTTAAATCATTATCAAAATAATCTTAAGCAAAAAAACATAACCCCTGTCAATTTAAATGTCGGGGTCCTAATTTATGGATGATTTGATACACAGTATTAGAGGCATAATCAAAAGTTACCTTGCCATGGTTATATACTGAATCAAATGAAAACCAAAAAGAATAATAATTTCATCCTTATATTCCTATCTAACACGAGATTGTTACAACAAAATCCAATCAGACTGTAATTGATAAAATTTATTTACGTCAGAAAGTGTGAAAAATGGTCATCTTTCGGTATCGCATTTTTTGCCAAGCGAAGGAACTTACCGTACACTCTTTTGATGTCTGCTCGACGAAATTGGAGCAACGGTTCTCGTGGAGCATTGTAGGTGATTAACCGTACATTCGGTAATTTTATTAATGATCAAAAACTGTGGAAAAAATTAAAAAGCAAAACTGTCTTTCAAAACAATAAATAACGTAATTATTGCCGAAAATGTTTTGAACATTTTTAAGAAATCACAATAGGTGAGTCTGCATCCTTTGCATGTTGTGGTTAAATTTCGTTATCCTTTCTAAAACATATATTAAATAGGTGAGTTTTTTTTTACTCATTTTACTGGTATTTCATTCTGTTTTAATGGTTTATCTGTGAAATACTTACTGCAACTTAAAACAAGTGCTTTGACACGCCTTAAAATTTAACACCAATTCCAGCACAGAGGAACACAACCATGTGAGTCGCAAGGAAATCGTTTTAAATTAGCATAATTCTATTCATAAAGAATTTGACAAACTGCATTGGAAATTAGCAGTGCGATGGGTGTGCTATAGCAGGCAGGAACCGCCTACTCTTCCGGAGCACCTGGGTTCACTCTTGTTACGACTTGATTTCGAGTTATTGATTTCTGTTCGGTTGATTTTGTGTTTTGTGTTTCCTCGTGCCGTTCTTGTTTGTGTTTTCGTGTTTTGTCGTAGCCTTTCGGACTTTTGAAACTTGGATACCCCATTGATGCCTTTTTGCTTCTTGCAACACACATTTTCATCTATTGTTGTACACGTTGCAAGAAGTAAAGAGGCACTGTAAGGGGCATTCGAGTGCTGAAGGTCCGAAAGGGCATTTGACAAAATCGGTGAACATGAACAAGAACAACACGAGGGAACACAAAAAGCATAAAACACAAAATCAACCAAAACAGATCAAATAAGACACTCACATAAGCATTAAGCTTTTTTTTCCCAATCCAGGATGAAAAATAATTTTTTTTAAAAGATAGACTCTCAATGAGGATTTCTAACAAAGGTCTATGACAAATGTGTTGATTCAACTATAGAAACATAAAGTCAACATACATTTTAAGAATCACACGAAACATAATAGATTCCGTTTTTCTTTGAATTCTTTATTTTCTTGTATTCTTTACTTCACTCAAGTGTCTAATTTAAGATCGATGAGACTCGTTTTGTCTTTTTATTCGTTTTGCAGCGCTCCCCTCATGCATAGACGAAATTTCCTACACTTGTGGAAGAAATTCATGATATTCAATTGAGACTTGTGAAAGAACCTAATACACTTTTGTTTCGTTGCTAATTAAGTGCGTCTACTATTGCAGTAGTTCTCGTTTGAAGGTCCTATTTTCCGTTATTTTATATAATTTCATGAAAGAATTATCAAAAATCAAACGGTCAATCGCTTTTCCTTCCCTTAAATCTCCAAATGAAAATAGAAACATAGTTGACAAGTTATTGACATTCTATTGATTTGTTTGAAATTTTAAACCCTTAATTATACAACCATCTACAATGATGAATAGCATAATATCTTATGAATATATTAAAGTCGACTTTAAGAGTAAAACGATATTAATTTAGTTTTATGTTTAGGTAAAGGTAAAAATAAAATTACCGAACTGGGGTGATCAATCTTATATATCCAAGAACAAAAGACAAAACAAGGCAAAGACATACCAGAGAAATTGAAAATCGCAATGGTCCTGACTTGGTACAGGCATTTCAAAATAAATGGCGGGTTGAACCAGGTTTTATGGCGCCAAAACCTCCCTCTTCCATTGTGATCTTAGGGTCAAGTAACACAAACACAACATCGTTGTGAGACACAATAGAGATAAAGAGGTGATCATCTCAGTACAACAAACTGTCACAAACTAATTGAAACAATCACCAATCGTTTCATCTGACATAATTTTGCTACCAATGGATGCTATAGTTGAAATCATAATGATGAACAGGAAAACAACTGTCTTAAACAAAACAAACCAATAATATTTTTCATTTTGATCATTGGCATGTTTCTGATTCAAATGAAATATATTCTTTTTATAAATGTCATTTTTATTGAACTTTTGAACTAGCTATATTTTGCAATCGTCGTTGTTTTTTGTCCAGAGGCGTTTGCATGGAAATCGTGACGTGAGAGAGATTCAATGCCTCTATAAAAAGTTGATCCTTCATAATACTGGTGATTAATTAGATGGTATATTAAGAAGAAAAATATTTATCCGGCTAATAAGGTTCAATTTTGAAGGGTTTTTTTTTTTTTAGCTTTGAGTTTTATTTTACTTAATATGTTATTCATATTAGATAAATAATTAAAACATAAATGTGTACAGTTTCTTCATTTTGGATTTATGTGAAGTCAATATCAATGATATCTAAGATCACCAAAATTTTATTAAAAACAGAACATATTAAGCCTCAAAACATGACTATGTGAAATATAAGCAGTGTTCTGAAGCCTAAAAACATGACTTGATGAAAATTAAGAATTTTACGTTGTGGGTCTATTATTAAGACTATGTTGCTCTTTACGGATTTGTTAGTCAGGTTGCAAAAGTCAAACAACTGCTTTTTGAATATTACAAAATTGTCCTTTTATAATGCAAGGTAAAAGACAAGAAGTTTTTTTAGTTGTTCTCGTTCGTTTTTACTGGTTTTGTCTTTGCCTTTTTCGAGCTTTTGGCATTTGGATGCCCAATTGGTACCTCTGCTTCTTTCAAGGTTCTCCCAACCTAAAGCATTTGTTGATCTAGGTGTCATTTAGTTTGGTAGATGGATTCCTTTGATATATCATCCAGAGTTAGAGATAAAGGAAACCACCGAATCAAATTGCTTCACATCATTCTTGAATTTGCATCTCAAATATTACCAAGGTGGTCATCTCAGTACAAAAATTTACGATAAAAGAGACGACTTTTATTTTCAAATGATTGATTTCGTTAACCTTGAAAGCAACATACAAACTTCTCCTGCTTACTGTTTTTATATTTAACAACTTAATGGATATGCCAGGGCCGGTACATATTTTTCTTATATTTTGATACGACACCACTGTCTCCGTGACCGACTGTTAGACAAAGGTTACAAGAAATTACGTCTCAAACGGTCCCTTAAAAATTATTCCTTCGTTATCAGCCACTGGTTGAAAAATTCAAAATCAGGTTGAACGTATTAAGTAATGATTGTATTGATGAGGTTTTTTGCTTCACAACCGTTTTGCATTGTGTGTTAATACCAGACCCTAAGATCACAATAGAAGAGGGGGGTTTGGCGCGGCATAAAACCTGATTCAACCCACCATTTCATTTGAATTCCTGTAACAAGTCAGAACCATTGTGATCCATAACTTTTTCGGTGTGTCTTCCATGTTTGTTTTTTTTTGTTCTTGGACATTGAGATTGTATGGGAGCCCATTAATGCCAAATAAGACTGAAACATTTATCAGGAGACCGCCACTTAATAAATGGCGACCGCCAGATAATTATTTAGCGGCCACGACTTACTATCTAGAGGCCGCCACTTATTATATGGCGACCGCCAATTATTATATGGCGACCGCCACTTATTAACTTGCGGCCGCCACATAAATTATCTGGCGGCAGCCATATAATTTATATGACGGTCGCCACTTAATTATCAAGCGGCCGCCATTTATTATATGGCGACCGCCACATAATTATATGGCGGCCGCCACTTATTGTTTGGCGGCCGCTACATATTTTTTCTGGCGGTCGCCACTTAATTATCTGGCGGCCGCCACTTATTATATGGTGACCGCCACTTTATTAAATGGCGGCCGCGAGATAAATTTAGTGGCGGCCGCCAAATGAATTATGTAGCGGCCGCCAGATAAATTAAGTGGTGACCGCCATATAAATTATATGGCTGCCGTCAGATAAATTATGTGGTGGCCGCCATTTATTAACTGGTGGTTGCCATATAATAAGTGGCGGCCGCTAGATAGTAAGTCGCGGCCGCCAAATAATTAACTGGCAGTCGCCATTTATTAAGTGGCAGTCTCCTGATGAATAAAAATGTTTCAGTCTTATTTGGCACTAATGGGCTTCCATAAGATTTATCCTCCAAGTTCGGTAATTTTGTTATTACCTTTATTTATTTCCAGGTAGGCATTTTTGGGTTAAATTGTTCTATGCTATTCATATTCATATGCTGTTTGGTATAGAACGCATCTGACGAATCTTAGGTTGACGAATCAAAACTAATCGACTGGTCGTCTCAAAATATTTATGAAGATTTCATTTGTCACTATTTAAAAGTCTCCGATAATTTAAATTCAAAATCGTTGAAAACACCAGAATTTTGTCCTTGTACTGCTAATGGCCAATATCCTAGGTGCTAGAAAAGGCTTTCCTGGCTGAAAAAAGGATCGGACAAATACTTTTCGTTAGATACTTTTGTTTTTGGTTTTTGGTTTCCAAATGCTTAAGATGAGAAGTCACTCCTTAAAATATGTATACATATATACGAAATAACAAAAATTACCTGTCTTTTAATACCCGTCTTATTCACTTCTTATATTAAAACTGTGATGCACAGTTTATTATCAGTTTTATATATACGAACATTAAAAGTAATAATAAATAAAAACTTCATAAAAATTTTAACACTCTAAAAATATAAATTGTTAATAAAAACTTTTATCAAAGCTCCAAAAAGTCCATTAAACAGTGGATTTTTGCAGAATTTAACAAAAAATGCCTTTGAAAATCATTTGCTTCCCGCCCGAGTTGTATTATGCAAACTAGATGCATACGACCCAAATTTGAACTCACTCGGAAGTGCCCGCGCAAGCCCATCTAAAAATACTTTAGGAAATGGGTGTAAACAAAGTTTTTAACTTGGTCTGAAAAGCCCAAGCTATGTTCTGCATATATATGGCTTTTGTAACTGTTTAGCTTTTTCCTTATCCCGTTCTCCTTATAAATGATACTAAAACAAGAAAAAGTGGTTTAGAAGTTGTTGCGTTTGGCCATGAGACGTTTTATTACATATCAGTAATTCCAATAATACACATTGTAGATAATATATGTTTAATACTAAACTACTATATATACATGTTCACAATACAAGTGATAAGCTTAGACTGCCTAATACAGATTCATTGTTCTATTATAAAGATCATGTAAACAATACAGAGACAAACTGTCTGAATCGCACCTGCATTGATATTAAACAGAGTCCTAAGTTAACCTTTTATAATTTGCTATATCTAACTTGTTGACAGCAATAATATTACATATCCCCTTTTTACGATGGAGTGTGATAAGACAAATATTTACTATGATGAAATTAATACTATGAATGAAACTAATACTATGAATGAAACAACTGATCATTGTTTACAAATTTAACTTATCAGGAGGTTTAGAAATTCTCCCTGACCTAGTAACATAATTTTCATTCTGAACAATTTTATCATTAACTTGAATGTCAGTTTCGTTAGGTTCTGATTCATAAAGTTTAGGCATATCATTTGTATTTTGAGAAAGCTCTTGCTTTCCAGGCAAAGCTACTAAATGTCTCCTATTTCTACGAATTTCACCACTGTCCGTTTCCACGATGTACGAACGCGGCTCGTTACAGTTTTCTTTCACTATCCCTTCCTTTTTCTGATCTTTAACCCAAACACGATCTTGTGGTTTTACCGTCGACAGTGGTTTTGCGCGATGTCGCCTGTCATACTGTTGTTTTTGATTTTCCCTATACTGTTTTTCCGATTTACTCAGGTCGTTTGATTTCGGCAATTTCGGATTTAATATTTGCGGCGCGACGGGAATTAGCGTTCTGAGTTTGCGTCCCATAAGTAATTCGGATGGAGAATAACCATTAGCTAACGGAGTCGTTCTGTACGATAACAATGCCAAATATTCATCTCCAGATTTTCTGAGCATGTTTTTCATTGTTTGAACGCTACGTTCAGCTAAACCATTAGATTGCGCATATCTCGGACTGCTCATAACGTGTTCGAATCCATTCGCTTTTACGAACGATTTGAAAACCGCTGAGTCATATTGAGGACCACCATCTGACATGAATATTTCTGGTATTCCGTGCCTTGCGAAGATTGGTTTTAAGTGATTAACGACGACTTGTGAGCTCGTACTTGTCAATCTAGCGATTTCAATAAATCGGGAATAATAATCCACTACGAGTAAGTACTTTTGACCCTTTAACTCGAATAAATCCGATGCAACTCTTTGCCATGGCCGTTTCGGAAATTCCGTATACAATAACGGTTCCGCTTTATCATTAGCACTTTCGAGACATTTCTGACAGCTTTTTACTACGCTTTCGAGCTTTGTACTTAAACCTAACCACCAGACCGATGCTTTTGCACGCTCGCGACATTTTACTATGCCTTGGTGGCCATCGTGTAACCTGTCAAGAATCTCGTCTTGTAAAGCTTTCGGTATCACTAACCTGTCGCCTTTCATTAGAAGACCGTCAATTACCGTAAATTCTCCTTGTAAACTCCAATATGGTTTAATAATTTCGCTAACGCTCGATTTTTCAGGCCATCCTTCGTTGCAATACTTTATTATTTCGCGGCATATTTTGTCCTTTTCGCACTCGTCTCTTATATTTTGAAGCCTTTTATCACTCGCCGGCAGATTGCTTATAACGCTATCAACGTAAGCTTTTGTCTCGGTCTCGAATTCTTTTTCGGACGCGGACGGTTCCACCACAGGTGCTCTGGACAAAGTGTCCGGAATGCATAAATCTTTACCGGCTACGAATTTAACCTCGAAATCAAACCTCATCAATCTCATTCTAAATCTTTGAATACGTGGTGGCAAATCTGCAATACTTTTATTGCCAAGCAATGGAATAAGTGGTTTATGGTCTGTTTCTAGACTGAACCGCTTACCAATTAAGTAATTACTGAACTTCTCACAAGCCCAAGTTAGTGCTAATGCTTCTTTTTCAATTTGAGCATACCGTTGTTCCGTGTCTGACATTGCTCTCGATGCGTACGCGATTGGCTTCAACTCGTGTCCGTTCCTTTGTCGGATTACAGCACCTAGACCGTACGACGACGCGTCTGCTGATACCACCGTATCCTTTTTAGGATCGTAATGTGCTAACGTTTCTGACGATGTGAGCTCTTTCTTTATCTCTTTAAACGCCGATTCCTGGGATTCGTCCCAATTCCACGCGTTTTTCGACTTTAATAGCTCACGGAGCGGCTTTGTCAGCTCAGTAATTCTCGGTGAAAATTTATTCAACTGGTTGACCATGCCGAGAAACCTTCTTATTCCGGATATATCAGTCGGCCTTTCCATGTTGACTATAGCCCTGGACTTTTCAGGGTCCATTTTACAACCGGATGCGTCAATTATCTGACCAAGAAATTTTACGGACGACTTGGAGAACTCACATTTTTCGTTTAGAGTAAGACCGGCTTGCCTTATCCTCTCAAGAACCTTTTCTAATCGCGCATCGTGTTCTTTTTGCGTTTTTCCGAAAATCAATACGTCATCCATATGGCATATTGCTCCAGAAAGCCCTTCAAGAGTCTCACTCATGCGCTTTTGATAGAACTCACTGGCAGCAGAGATACCAAATGGAAGTCTATTACAAACGTATCTTCCCATGTGCGTTATAAATGTCGTGAGTGGACGCGACTCGGTTGCTAAATTACTTTGCCAAAAAGACGAATTGGCATCGAGTTTGGTAAATACAGTTGCATTCGCGAGTTTGGCTAGTGATTCTTCGACTGCGGGAAGCGGATAATTTTCTCTTTTGACCGATTGATTGAGTTTTGTAAGATCGATACAAATTCGAACTTGACCGTTTGCTTTCGGTACAACCACCATTCCATGGCACCATTCCGTCGGCTCGTCAATTTTAGAAATTACCCCTAATTTTTCCATTCGCTCTAATTCCGCCTTTACCTTATCCATTAAGGGCAAAGGTACCCTTCGCGGTGCGCTAAGAGCATACGGTTTTGCGTCTGCGGAAAGCCTTATTTTGTACGTCCAATTCGTTTGGCCTAACCCTTGAAATACCTCGGGGTATTTAGCACGATATTTTTCGGCATCTGACTTGACGTTCGCGTTGACAGACGATACATTTACATTTACCTTGTTAATGATAGCTAATGCCTGAATAGCTGGCCTACCTAAAAGAGCTTTGGTTAATCCCTTCACTACATAAATATCCTGAACAGAATACTGATTTTTAGATTCTAACATACATTGAAATTTCCCTAACACATGCAGTTTTTTATTTCCTGGACCACTGAGTTTTTTGCTAACTTTCACCAAGGAAACACCTTTTAACTTTTGAAATTGTTTGTCCGAAATAACTGTAACATCAGCGCCTGTATCAATTTTGAAATCGATTTGAGTGTTACGAACGTGTAGTTTGATATTCCAAGGTCTGTCATCCCCATTGTCAATGGCTCCTAGGAATCCTTCTGATGGAATTTCATCGTCTGTATGAACCGATCCAACGGACTTCACAGTTTTGCAGCACCTCCCGTAATGTCCTATGTTTGAACATTTATAACATTTAGACCCTTTCGCCGGGCATTTCTCCTTTGAATGATTTTGTTTATGTCCACATCGTTGACATCCTTTGTTTGCTTGATGCGACACAGTTTTTAACGGTTTCGGAATTTTCTTCTTTACAAATTTCGATTTTAGGGCATCTATGTTGGAGCTCGGACCATCACCTCTCACGTATGACTGTTGTCGTTTTATCGTTTCAGATTGTCTGGCCATATCTGTTGCTGTTTTCAGAGTTAGTCCAGCATCTAATTGCATATTTAACGATAAGTTTGAATCTTTAATTCCGACCACAATTCTGTCTCTGATCATTTCATCACGGAGATTGTCATATCCACAATGTTCACTAAGTGTGTACAGTGAAGTTATAAAACTTTCCACATTTTCGTCATCTTCTTGTTTTCTACGATTGAACTTTGCGCGTTCAAAGATAACATTACGTCTAACGATAAAGTGCTGTGTGAATGCTTCCTTTACGTTGTCGTACTTTTTCTTGTTCTCCTCTGAGAGATTAAACGATGCGAAAATGTCATCTGCCTCCGGACCCATCGTGTAAATCAGTGAATTTACTTGTGTGACTCCCGATTTGTCTTCAAGACCAGAGGCTGAACGGAATCTATCGAACCTCTGTATCCATTTCGTCCACATTTCTGGAGTAGAGAAATTGAAACTTTCAGGAGCGGCTACTTGAAATGTTGCCATTTTCAGTCACTGTAACAAATTGTCCGGCTAAATAATTCACTTAGTGTTCTTTTCTATGTTTAACCGCTGCCACCATGTTGCGTTTGGCCATGAGACGTTTTATTACATATCAGTAATTCCAATAATACACATTGTAGATAATATATGTTTAATACTAAACTACTATATATACATGTTCACAATACAAGTGATAAGCTTAGACTGCCTAATACAGATTCATTGTTCTATTATAAAGATCATGTAAACAATACAGAGACAAACTGTCTGAATCGCACCTGCATTGATATTAAACAGAGTCCTAAGTTAACCTTTTATAATTTGCTATATCTAACTTGTTGACAGCAATAATATTACAGAAGTTTCCCCAATTGAGAATTTTATGTCATTGAATTAATCGGGTTTTCAATTGAATAGGCCCGGTTAATATATATATATAGCATGATAAAAGGAAAACAGGTACGAGTGTGTTGTTATTATTTACATGTTAAACACCTTTTAATCAGTATTTCTTAAAAGAAGAAAGGTTTTCTTGTTAAATAAAAAAGAAATATGAAATTATATTAAACCCAGAGCTTTATATGCTCTCACTTCAAAATACATTTGTGTTTGTTTTGATATGATCGGTAAAAATCGGAATGTAGTTCACGAAAGTTAATAAGTGGTCATTGGTATCAAACTTCTTTCAAAAATCATCTAAATTTCTAGCCAGTACACGGACATTAGTAAAATTTTCGGTTTCATAAAAGCGCATAAGCTCTAATTTTATGATTATGCAACAGTTAAGTGATTCAGATGCTCTATCTGTTGACCAAAATACTGAATTGTTCATTAAGGTGCCAGACTTTATATTAAGAAGTAAACGTTTTATTGATTAGTAACTTAAAGCATTTCAATCTGTTCATATTCCAATTACCAAGGTTTCCCTTTTATTAATTTTCTTCTCAATATATCTCCTGTCGCTCTTTCATTTTTTTCTTTTTTTTAATTTATTTTATTGTTTTTTTCTTTTCTCATCCTACCCGAATACTTTTTTTTTCTTTCAGTTAAATGTAAGATATTGTACTATTTTGAGCATGTGATAATCATCATTCTTATTTATATATGTCATGTAACTTGGAGACGGATTCACATAAGCGTAAGCTTGTTTCCGAATCCATATGATGTACTTTGTGTTTGTATCATATATGTAAATATTTTCAAATAAAATACGTTTAAATTAATTGATTATTTTTACATTGCAATTTTTTTTTCTCGAAAAACTGCTTTCTTATTACTTTAAATCAACATTTAGACTATTTGATTTACGAACAATGAAGAGAAGGGAGTCGTCTTTAAACACACCTTTAACTTAAAAATTCGACAGACTAGGGCTTTTTAAGCATAGATGCGGACAAAAGCTCTGTTTTTGGACTGATTAATATTATAATTATGAGGACGTAAAGGATATAAGCCGTAAACAGTCCATTCGGTAAAATATTGTCTTTATTATATCTTACCGAATGGACTTTTTAGGCTTATATCTTACTTAAAATACAGTTTGTGCATACAAATTTTATATTCAAGTATAGCATGATCCTTTTTTTATGCCCCATCTACGAAAGTAGATAGGCATATAGTGCTCCGGTCCGTCCGACCGTTCGTCTGTCTGTTCGTCTGTCTGTTCGTCCGTCCGTTCGTCCGTCCGTTCTAAATCCCATATTTCCAATTTTGCACTTGCTGACAAATGCCACATCAATCATTTTGGTATGGTAAGTGCATCTAGTGATGATAAGAAAATTGCATGCTTTGGATGCTGGATGTGACCTATATTTTCCGCATGAACGATCACGTACAGAAAAATGGTTAAAGTCTATTCCCACTTACTGACATATGCCATAATACGATTTAGTCCCTGCCTTTTTAGCGAGCATCGAAAATCTATATACCTTTTAAAATAAATCCATGTGCTCGACCGGCTAAGTTTAACGTAAAGAGGGAACTTTTAAAAAAGGAATTAAATAGTAGCAAAGTCTGACCCCACCAAACCAAAATCATATACACTTGAGAAAGTTGTTGTTAAAATATCTGGGATCAATAACTACTTATTATAAATTCAATTATTTGTGCAAATAATAAATCCTGTAACATTCTGGGACGACATTAAGCGGGGACGAAATTATCCATTCAATGGATTACCTGACGTCATTTCTTGTCAGAGTATTTTGCGCTTCTTCACCAGACCAAAACAACATTCAGATTCTGTCAGGTTTTGTGAGATTTTCTGAGTAATAGTGTTTTATTTGAAGCATTGGTAACAGAAGGTACATTTAGAAACCTAGCGGAAAAAACGGTCAAGTTAAAATATCATGCAGGATTGAGGAAAGTGAGTGAAACCCCACAGGATGGGACTCTTCTTTCATTTGAAGGTAAGAACCTTTTATTTATTATTATGAGTAGGTTTTATTCAGTAAATTTATGTATTTCTTTATCTTATTTTATCTTACTTAGAATTTAACAAAGCTTGGTCAGTAACATGCATTTGGTATGATTAGTCAATGGGACGATGTTGCAAAAAGCTAGCTCGGTAATTTCCGGAAATTTGTTTTCCAGCGGAAAAGACCGAATGGTGTTTAAATAAAAATCTGTGTGTAAAAATAAACAAGTGGATGAATGAGGGTTTTATCGCTTTTTTTTCGAATTTCAATTTTTATATTTTTGCATAACAAATTATTATGTATTTTTTTAAGCCCAGAGGGTTGATTATTTTACTTGCTCCGTGCCTATTATTTTTTTCACTCCGTAAAAGTAAACCTATTCCGGTTTTATCGTCAGTATATTTCTGGCACATCTCAAAACATGCACAATGCCGTAGGGCTCGCATTTGCGATGCTCGCTATCAATCATATTTGTATGGTATGTGCACCTAGTGATGCTAAGCACAATGCATGCTTCGGATGCCGGCTGTGACGTTTATTTTCCGCATGAATGACCACTTATAGAAAAATGGTGAAAGTCCATTCCTTCTTACTGACAAGTGCCATAGCAACCATATTGGTATGGTAGGTGCATCTAGTGATGATAAGAACATTGCATGATTCGGATGCTGGATGTGACCTATATTTTTTGCACTCTTAAACAAAAGTGGTTAAAGTCCATTCCCACTTACTGACAAGTGCCACATCTACTATATTGTAATGGTATGTGCACCTAGTGATACTAAGCACAATGCATGCTTGGGGTGCTGGCTGTGACCTTTATTTTCCGCATGAATGACCACTTATAGAAGAATGGTTAAAGTCAATTCTTTTTTACTGACATGTGCCACATCAACTATATTGGTATGGTAGGTGCACCTAGTGATACGTAGCACAATGCATGCTTCGGATGCTGACTTTTATTTTCCACATGAATGACCACTTATAGAAGAATGGTTAAGTTAATGTCCATTTCTTCTGATTGACAAGTGCCTTAATAGCTACCATGTTGATGCTTTAGTGATTGCGGAAAAAAATAAATGTTGCGAGATGGGGCATTATGTCTTTTGGACATATTCTTCTTTCGTGATGTTATAAACGTTTATACAATCAGATAATTGAAATACTCTAATTGAACACTGCTGTCATGTCTTCCATAGCCAAACGGTAAGCGTTGTGGACTATGGTGGGAGAGACTACGGGTTCGATTCCAGCCATTGACAAAACAGTTTTTGTTATCTATTTATTATACACGTTGATACAATCAGAATGATTTGAATACCAAATTAAAAACATGTCAAACGAGGAATCAGTAGCGGCACGCTTAATGACATTGGATGCGGGGAGAAAGATTGCGGGTTCGAATCTAAGCATGGAATACATTGTCAAAGATGTGTCGAATTTTATGCTTGCATTTGTTCCTTCAATTATTAATTTAGAAAATGTTAAAGTCACAAAAATAATATTACTGACTGTCTAATCTTAAATGAAAGCAATCCAATATTAAGACTAAACAGTACTTCTTGGTAAAATAAAGTACTTCATTAACAATGGCATGACGTCAAAACTGTGTTTTAAAGTAAAAATATTTGGTCACCAGCAAAAACTTTTGTCTAAATTACAGACACTTGTGCATTACATATGGTTTGTTTATGCAAGTCTTACCTGATTGAATTTCTACTGCATTATCGAGTATCGGTATTCTTCGTTTGCCTGTTTCCTTTTCATAGTCTAAAAAATATTTTAATTTCAAACTTCTTTGCCGAAATTCTTAAGGTGCTTCTGACACAAAGTTTAAGACAGTTTTTAAAAA